>PVJC01008032.1:0-49607 GCA_004026665.1 Murina feae | reverse complement strand
TTCTTCTTCTTCTTCTTCTTCTTCTTCTTCTTCTTCTTCTTCTTCTTCTTCTTCTTCTTCTTCTTCTTCTTCTTCTTCTTCTTCTTCTTCTTCTTCTTCTTCTTACCTTTATTGTTGAAAGTATTACATATGTCCCCTCTATCCCTCATTGACCCTTTCTAACCAGCCTCCATGCCCTCCCCAGGCCTTTGCCATGCTATTGTCTATGTCCCCTGATTTCGTGTAAGTCATTTCACTTTTGTTTGCCTATGTGTCTCCTTGACCTCCAAAGGCACCACAAGTTGAGATGCCGCTGGCATTGAGATGACAAGAAACTCTCAACCCTTTCTAAATAGATGTAAAAAATTCTTAAACACTATAAATGTGGCCTCACATCTATTGCCAGCACCGCATGAAAAAAGGAAAAGAAAACACATTCCATGGGGGAAAAAAGAGGAACAACTGTAATAATCTGAACAATAAAGATAAATTTAAAAAAATTAAAAAATAAATAAATAATAAAAAAAGAAAAGAAAAAAAGAAAACACATTCCAAAAGAATCTCAGCCTCTGAAAATAATCCAGACAAAACAATATTTAACCCTTCCAAACGGTGAACAGAATTCTCTGGTCAGCCCTCCTTAGGAGGGGAAGGCCTGAAGAAGAGTCATTGTGGGGACTTGTTGCCCCTTGCTGGGCAGATGGGTCCTAGAAAGCTAGAGCACCCCATCTTTCTTTAAGCAGATCCAAGCTCCGCCTGATCCCCACTAACCTCCCCCTTTCCCGAAGCTTCAAGTCTGTCCTGAGTTGCACCCCCAGAGCTCTGTGTCTTGTTCTGTGTCACCAGGAAATGTCTTTTCCGGATGACCTAACGTGACTTTACTGAAAGTGCTCGGTTGAGTGCACGGCATTTAA
Source organism: Murina feae (assembly GCA_004026665.1). Lineage (NCBI taxonomy): Eukaryota > Metazoa > Chordata > Mammalia > Chiroptera > Vespertilionidae > Murina > Murina feae. Next base: position 48,714 of record PVJC01008032.1, on the reverse strand, counting down.
TATGTGCTCAGTTATACTTGCTGATGTTATCATCGTTAGCTTACTAGACACAATAGTGTTTTCTCTTGTTTTAGGTTCCACTGGCTGCTTTTGGAAGCACGAACAGAAGCTTTGAGCACCAGGGCACTCACAGTGCCCCTGACCTGGGTCTTTGTCATCAACAGTGGCCCTGATGAGACTATGAAAATGTTAAGTTGGCTGAGCAATGTCCTCTGGAGCCTCATGCCCTGAAACTGAGATAGTTCTGGAAAAACCAACAGGGCTCCCCTTGCTGCAAGGTGGAGTTAGTGGCCATCTGCTGAGGTGGGGGACTCAGAGGACTTGGAATGTTGCCCTGAAATAGCTTCCTAATTTTCCCGCTGATGTCTAAAATTCTTTTGTAGGTGATTAGGTCTTTGCAAGATTGGAAATACAAACAAAAGTGAGAGAGGCAAGCCAATGATCTAAATTCATTCTGTTGTGCAAGTGGCTGACATGGTAGCTTCCTTTTGAGTAAATTCCAACAGAAAAAAAGGAACAGAAGATAAAGACAGTCATACCTGAAGAGGATAAAGAGTGATGACAGACGCAATTATGGAGATGGAAGAGACCCCAGAGACACTCTTCACACCTATGTCTTCTCATTTTTCAGGTGAGAATACTGAGGCAGGTCATCTAGTGATGTGCTCCGTGTTAGAGCTGGGTTAGAACTCAGAGGTCCTGAGGGGCCATGGGAGGGACCACAGCAGGCTGGCTCAGAGGGTCCAAGAGCTGGATGTATGCCTTGGGGGCTCACTCACCTTTGGACGCTCCCACTGCAGGCTGGAGAGGTGTTTTCCCTGGAGCAGCAACGGGCCTATGGAAGAAATCTCAGCAGGGAAGGTCTCATCCTCAAATAGGAGGCCTCTGCTTAGGCAACAATCCCGAAGGGTCTTAAAGTCCTGGCCCTTGAACTTGATGACGGGTGTCTGGAATAGAGGCTCCCGAGTGTGTGCCATAACTCTCCTTAGAAGACCTCCGATGTCTTTTCCTTTTGGGTGAGAAAAAAAGACAGTTTTAGAGATGAGCTGTAAAGTCCTTCACATCATCGGATGTGAACCCTGAAAGGACACTCAGATGTCCGCCCCCAACCCCCTTACAACCAAGGGGACTGAGACCCAGATCAGTGCTGTCCCTGGCGACCCAGCCAGCAGGTAGACGAGCCCAGCCTGGAATCAGTCATCCTTCCTCTAGGTTCCGTTTCAATGCACTGTATGGAACAGCTTCTCAGTATGCTCTATGTGCACCAGAGACTACCGGGGTATTTGCACATTAATGAATATTTATTGAGTACTGACCTTGTGCCAAGCACTTTCGGAGAGCTGGCAATCCAAAGAAAATACAACATGATCTTTACCCTCCAGGCGCTCATTATCAAGTGGGAAAGATAGATTAGACATTTCAACAACAACATTCAACATTCTATCATTCAACAGAAACTATCTAATTAAAAATGTGTGCAAAGTCCTGTGGACACAAAGGGGCTATGAACTGCCAAGGAGAGCCTGGGATGACTCTCCAACAGGCGGCAACCTTTGAATTGGGCCTTGAAGGAAGGAGAATTTGCCAGGTGGAGAAATGGTAGATAATAATAATAAAAAAAGTCCCTCCAGGTGCCCTGATTAGCAAGTGCAAGGAGGATCAGGAGTTGGGTTGGAAAGGTCATGGGTGCTAGAAGAAATGGGAAGGACTGGAGGGGTCATAAGGGTGGGGCCTGGGGATAAGGAGTGTTGGCAGAGATGGCCATGAAGGTATATGGGTGCTAGCACACACAGACTCAGGGAAAGTTTCTGGATCTGAAAATCCACATCTGTAAGCACAGGGGAGGGGAAGACTGAAGAAAAGCTGTTCACTCATTTGGTAATGAATAGACTTTTTAAAGGGAAATTAACAGGAGGCATGTGTTGGGTGGCTGCAAGGCCAAATGGACCCTTGTCCCACTTGTCAGGCACAAAAGAAGAATTAGGGTAAAGGGGGGAGAGTCACAGGGACTATATGAGGTTTTCTACCAGGTACAGGAAATTACATGCTTGGCCGGGTCAGGACCACAACCGGTTCCAGGAGCCAGCACATAGCAGGAAGCAGTGGAGCGATGCTGATGTGTACAGAGTGAACATCATTTATGACCAGATGGTCTCCGGAGGTTTGTGGAAAGCAACCTCCCTCTGGCCTGGTCCCAGCTAGCAGGACAGACAGTGGTCACGACATGGAATGGCAGTCTCTCCCCACAGCTGAAAGGCTGAACTGGGAAATGCCTTCTACCTCTCCAGCACCACAAGGCCATGGAAGAGGCGGGTTGTGATCAGATCTACGCATAGAATTGTGGAGCAAGTTGGAGGCTATGTGGGGGATGGGTAGGGACGGGAAGAGGGTGGAGTCTAGGAGGCTGCTGCATTTGCCCATGGGAGAGAGAGTATTCAAGGGTTAATAGTGAAAATGCTGGAGAAACAGGTTCCAGAGGCATTTTATAGGTAGAACCAATAGGATTCGATGATGAAATGAATGGGGGTGGGGGTTAGGGGGAGGGAGGAACAAGAAAAGGCAGGTGGTGAGCATTCAAATGGGTTGTGAAGTTTGCTTCCTGCGCTCACCACCTGTTCTGCAACACTGGTTAGACTCAAGCCTGTGACCTTGTTCCCCACCAGGAAGGATTGGTAACACCGACCTCCCAAGGCTTGTGGTGGCATTAAAGGAGGTTTGACCTAACACACCAAGCAGAGTGCCTGGCACTCAATAAATGGCGGTAACCTAATTTCCCACAGAGATATCATGGAAGCCTGGGTTTTTTTTCTTTGTTTGTTTGTTGTTTGTTTGTTTGTTCAGGAGGCTATAGAGGTATAACTGACGTCGTTCACAAAAATATGCATCATTTCCTCAGTCCACGAGGCAAGATGTGGGGCTTGAAAAACCTCCTTTGCCCTGAAAGCTGTGCTTTTTACGTTTTTTGACCAGCCTCTGTCTAGGCAGCACAAAAGTCCCCAAGGTCCCCATGTCCTATCAATTCCCACTGCACAGTGACAAAGGAATCAGGTGATGCTAAAGCACGAGAGAGAAACATAAACAACTCATAGAAAAAAATTGCAAATGTAAAATAATAGCAATTTTCTTATAGTAACTTACAATAATGTTACAAATCATTTAAAACACAAATTCTAGGGCCCGTGAAATGGTACAGTGCCTACATATTTGGAGGGTATTATACACACAATTTCTAGCAAATGAGATAAGAATTTATATTTGAACTACTAGGTTGAAACACATGAAACTGTCATTTTTATAGGTCAAGAAGGGTTGACTGGAGTCAGTTTCATATGGTTTAACTGAAAGTAAAAATGGTTGAATACAGGCAATTTCATTTGGTTTAGCCCAATCGGACATTTCAGTGTAGTTCTTGAAAAATAACAGGTGAAAAATATGTCAACATACCTCACCACTCTCTATAGGGTTTAGAGAAGAGCTCACAACCAATAATATAATTAGTGATAAAGCTGAAATATCAGTAAGAGCTGAAATATGACATAAGAGCAAGTAAACAGCAATAGGTTTGATTGTAAATTCAAGACAAAGGCGGTGACGCCTGATAGTGGAGAGTTGTAGTGGAGAGTTGTGAAAATTATGGGTCTTCAAGCTCTGTACACGCCTGGCAACCGTGGAACCAATACAGCCTCTCCAAGCCACCCACCTCTGGGTAAAATATTGGATTAGGGCATGTGATAAACTCTAGCAATGAGCTCATTTTCGTTTATGAAAACCAAATGGTAGTTCCCCTTAATGACGCGATTATGGAATGGTTACTAAGCAGCCCTTAATTGTCTACAAAACGAGTTGAAATAATTTGGCTTGACTTCTCCATCAGAATCTTGCAAAGGCCCTGCATCTGTCCACCAGTTCCCAGGCTGCCTGCAGGGCCCTGACTGCCCGCTGACTTTAGGAACTGGTTGGTTTTAGGAATCCCATTTTAAGACTCACTTCCCTCATTTGTAAAGTGGCGAGGGTGCTAACATGCAGGGCTTACAGTTGCGAGGCTCAGATGAAACCGTGCTCGTCGAATACTTAGCACTGTGACATGTAAATAGACAGTGATCCATACATGTTGGTTATTAGTACGACTATCACCGTTTTGACCACAAAGGGAATGTGCAGAAGCCCCACCCCTCTAACATGAGGTCTTGCTCTTACAAAGGACAGGCTGGGCTCAGAAGCGTCTGCAGTGGTGAGAGCCAGGGCCCAGGGATCGCATCCAATGAGCGCCCAGGTGGAAGGAGAAGGGCCTAGGGGTGGGGGGTGGGGAAGAAGGGAGGGTAAAAAGGGGGGCAGGCCTGGGTGACTGTTGCTGGAGGAGATGGGCTGCTCTGTGAGGGAGAAGAATCTTGATAAGGAAAGAGAAGGCAGGAAGGAAGGGGAGCCCCCGACACATGGGGACCTCCCACCTACCGGGTCCACCTTTGTCTCTGAATTGCTTATGGCTTTGTCAGGGAATAGCCTGTAGGCTCACTTAAAAAACTGGTTTTTATCTTTTCAATTATAGTTGACATTCAATATTATTGTGTATTAGTTTCAGGTGTATAGCATCGTGGTCAGACAATCATATACTTTACAAAGTGATCCCCCCGATAATTCTAGTACCCACCCGGCACCATATATTATTACAATATATTGCCTATATTCCCTATGCTGTACTTTACACCCCTGTGACTATTTTGCAACCACCAATGTGTAATTCTTAATCCCTTCACCTTTTCCTCCCAGCACCCAGCCCCCAACCCCTCCCTCTGGTGACCAGCAGGCTGTTCTCTGTGTCTGTGCAGACTCACTTTCTCAAGCAGCAAGATCTACAGGACTTGACGACATTTCACTTTTGTGTGCAGCAGAAAAGGCAAACCAATTTCACTGCCTGTCACTTTAGGGAGGGCTTTGTGGCTTATTTCTTTTTTTCTCTATCCTGCTTGCCTCACTTTACCAGATAAAAAAGGCAGGAGAAGTTCAGCTACCTTAATAAAAAAAGAGATGGAAAGCCTACCTGATATTCAGGATAAAAATCTGTCTTGCTGCTGGGTTATCTCTTGAGGGTGAGCAAGAAAAATGGCACAGGAAGAGCTAAAAAAAAAAAAAAAGGCAAAAAGAGTTGATAAAAAGTTCTTAATGTGAGAAGCTGCATGAGCTAATGAATCAAGACTCAGAAGGAGGACAAGAAACAGGTGAGAGGCGCTTTGCAGGCTCTGCAGATTGTTCTACTTCCCTCGGTGTCGATAAAATGAGTTTGATTGAGTCCTTCCCTGTGTCTTCTGCTGGGTTGTGTGACTGTCTTAGTTGGCTTGGGCTGCTAAACAATATCACGGACCAGGAACTTAAGCAGAGGACATGTATTTACTGACAGTTCCGGAAGATGAAAGTTCAAGGTCAGGATGCCAAGGTCAGGCTTTGGTGAGGACCCTTTTCTTGGCTACAGTCTCCTTCTCTCTGTGTCTCTCACATGGCAGAGAGAGTGAGAAGTTTCTCTCTTTCTCTTCTAATAAGGCCATAGCCCTCCTGGGTATTGGTGGTAAGAGGCTGAGAAGGGAGGATGCGGTCCTTCCAGAGGATGCGGTCCTTTAATTCTGAGTAGAAATTGCATGAGTCTTAGCCTAACCCATCTGTCCTGTGGCTGTGTGGGACAAGTCCAAACCAGCATAGCAAAGGCTTAAAGGAATGAACTGAGATTTGACCACTGCCCACAGAAGATGAGATAGAATGCATATACAACCTAATTGATTTGATAGACTACATTTAAAAAAAAATAAACATTCTCCAGAGGACTCTAATAGAACACAGTCTAAACAACATAATACTCACTTTGCCCAATAGAATCCCAAACTATCTAATCTAATAAAAGAGAAACATGCAAACTGACCGCACCTCTGCTATGCCCAAGCCACGCCCACCAGCCAATCAGAGCAACTATATGCAAATTAACCCAAACAAGATGGTGGTTGGCAGTCAAGGAGCTGGAGCAAGCAGGAGGCTTGGTTGTGATGGCGATGCAGGAAGCCAAGCTTCCCACCTGCCCTGGCTGGCTGTGGCCTCCACTCAAAGCAACAAAGTTTCAATTATAGAAGATAAATAAACCCCAGATACTTGCTTCCAGCCAGCTTCACTGGGAGATTGCGTTGCTGGGGGGCTTGGCCAGCCTGCAGACAGCCATCAGCCACTCACCCAGGCTGGCCAGGCACCCCAGCAGGACTCCCACAGTGATCTGGGACACCCTTCAGGGCAAACCAGCTGGCCCCCATCCATGTACCAGGCCTCTATCCTATATAATAAAATCCTATATAATAAAAAAATAATATGTAAATTGACCCCAACAGCAGAACAACTGGGAATGACTGGTCACTATGACACACATTGACCAGCAGGGGGCAGACACTCAATGCAGGAGCTGCCCCCTGGTGGTCAGTGTGGTGGTAGTGGGAACTTCTCCTGCCTCCTCAGCAGTGCTAAGGGTGTCTGACTGCAGCTTAGGTCTGCTCCCCACTGGCAAGTGGACACCCCCCGAAGGCTCCTGGGTTGCCAGAGGGATGTCTGACTGCCATCTTAGGCCCAATCACCTGGAGAGTGGGCCTAAGCCAGGAGGTGGACATCCGCCAAGGGATCCTAGACTGCGAGAGGGCAGGGGCCAGGCTGAAGGACACCTCCCCCCCCAAGTGCACAAATTTTTTGTGCACTGGGCCTCTAATCTATATAATAAAGAGACAGGGTCCTAACAACCAATTACAACCAAAGGCTCCATCAGACTGGAAGTCAGTGCTGGGTTGCCATGGTGACCCAGCATAGGGACTACTGGGGGAGCCCCGACCCAGCACTCACTGCCTAGGGGGTTGCGGATTAGGCCCGGAGAGATGCCTGCAGAGAGAGTGATGCAGGGTCTGATCTGTAGCCTCTGTGGCAGCCTCTCTTTCCCAGCCTGGCCAACAGCCCTGCCTCCATTTCTCTCCAGACCTCCACTGGGGCTGCTGATCAGCCCTGCCTTTCTGATCAGGCCCCATTGATAGGCTCAGCGATACTCACTAGCATAGAAACTGACCAATCAGAACCAAATCTGAGTCAACTGTGAGGAGCCAATGGCTGCTTAGGAGGCAGAGCTTTTGATGCTGACTAGCATAGAAACTGATGAATAAGAACCAAATTGGTCAGTAAGGGAGGGCAGTTAGGGGTGATCAGGCAGGCAGAGGCAGTTGGGGGTGGGATCAGGCTGGCAGGGAGAGCAGTTGGGGGCTCAATCAAGCTGGCAGGGGAGGGCAGTTAGGGGCAATCACTCAGGCAGAGGTAGTTAAGGGTGATCAGGCAGGCAGGCAGAGAGGTTGGGGGCAATCAGGCAGGCAGGCAGGTGAGTGGTTAGGAGCCAGTGGTCTCAGATTGTGAAAGGGGTGTCCAACTGCTGGGTTAGGCCCAATCCCTACATCCTCCAAGAGGTTCCCTATTGGAGTGGGTGCAGGCTTGGCTGAGGGAAGCCCCCCTCTGTGCATGAATTTCATGCACTGGGCTTCTAGTCTATATTATAAAAGGCCAACTGGCCTTAACACCATAACGACCAAACGACCGGTCACCAGGAGGTGCATTGTTGGGTCTCATGGTGTGGTGGGTCTCGGTCTCACAGCACAGTGGGTCTGGGTCTTGGGGCGTGACGGGTCTCAGGGTATGATGGGTTTCTGGGTCCCACCAGCGTGGCAGGTTTCTGGGTCTTGCATGATTTTGCGTGCTGGGCCTCTAGTTCAAAATAAAAAGAACTAAGAGAATGTGACTAATTCTCAAGAGAAAACAACCAACTGGCAGCTGCCAATTCTGCAGTGATCTAATGTAGAAATGATATGATAGTCTATATTGAGTGAAAATAAATTTCAGGAATAAAAGTGAAATAAAGCCACTTTCGACAAAGGAAAACTAAGAGAATTCATCACATGCTTCAGAAGAAATGACAAAGAAGTCTTTAATTTGAAGGGCAATCATAATAGAAAATTTGACATTTTCAGGAAGGATATTTAGTAAATAGCTGAGTAAATATGTAAAACTATTTTCCCTCTTAAATTCTTTAAAAATACATGTATATATTTAAAGCAAATATTATAATATTTTTTTTTCTGGAGAGGTTTCAATGTATGCAGATGTAATTCATATGACAACTATAACATAAAGGACAGTGGAAGGGGGTTAAAGTGGCCTATAATGGTTGCAAGTTTTTTGTATTTTACATTAAGTGGTAAAATAGAATGTGACAAATTTGGTATGTGTATTATAATGCCTTGACAGCCAGTAACAAATAATACAAAGAATATAGTCAAAATACCAATAGATATATGTTCAAATGGAATACCAAAACATATTCAAATAATCAAAATAAGTTCAATAAAGGGGAAACAGTGAACAAAATAACAAGCAGACATAAATCCAACCACATTTATCAATAATTAAATTAAATGTTAATTCACTTTAATTAAAAGTCAGAGATTAACAAAGTACATAAAAAAGCAAGACTCAACAATAAGTTGCCTATAAGAGACATACTTTAAATACAAAGACATAAATAAGTTGTAAAATATGGATGAAAAAGATATATCATACAAACATAAGAAGGTTGGGATGATTAATAGATTGATCAAATAGACTTCAAACAAAGAGTATTATCAGGAATAAACTGGGGCATTTAATATTGGTAGAAATTCATCAGGAATAAATAAAAATCATGAATGTGTAGACACATAATAATAAAACCTGAAAATAAATGAACCAAAACTTAACAGAATTAAAGGAAAGAAAAACAATTGCACAATTATTATAGGATATTTTAACACTCATATTTCAGCAATTAATACACCAATTAGACAAAAAATAATCAGTAAAATCATATATCTGAATAACACTATCAATCACCTTGATATATTTGATATATAAGGCACTATACCTAACTGGAGAATATACATTCTCTTCAATGTATGAGATACACTTCCCAAAACTGACAATATGTGATGAGTTAAATGTAACTTTGCTCTCTAGCCTGCTTTAGTCTACTTGAATAATGAGGAAGATAAACTTAGCTGTCTGACCTTGTAGGCCAGAGACTAGATACGCCCATACTCTCATGCCATGCCAGATGTATTTTTTAATTGGATAGAACTGTGTTGTTTTCAAGCCCACCAGCGAGATAACCACTAATGAGTTAAATGTCAGTGGGAAATTTTCAAATCTGTTTCCCAGCCAAGTCCCAGTTAGAGTTCTCTGTAAACTGACAAGATATCAAGTCAAGGATGGGTACCCAGACATAGCACCAAGTTTCCTATTTCCTGACACCTTCACATCAAGGCCCTGATTATGTTTGTGGTTTCTGTGAATAAAAGCTTCCCTAACACCAAGGTCGGCACTGCTGCAGGAAGAGATGCCTGTGGCAGTCCGCTGGCCAGCGCAATAAATTCTCGCTTGCTGCTTAAGACCTAATTGGAGACAGTGGTCTTATTCTCACGAATGTCGGTCTACAACAAATATGCTGGGCCATAAAATAATATATTTCCAAGGACTGAATCACACAGAGCATGCTCCAACTGAAACAGTTAAGATTAGAAATCAATAATAATATTTAAGAAAATCCCAAATATCCACAATTAAACACTTCTAAATAGTTCATGAGCCAAAGATGACATCATAAGGGAAATAAGAAAACCTAAAACAAGAAGGAAGTATATAATAAAGACAATAACATAAATTAATAAAAGAGAAAGCAGGAGAAAATTAACAAGGCAAAAACTGATTTTTTTTTTAAGACCAAAATAAATTGACAAGCCCAGAATCAAATTGGTCAAGGACAAAAGAGAGATACAAATCACCAACATCATCGATAAGGGCTTATCACCACACAGCCTATGTACATTAAAGGAGTAGGAAGAGACTATTCTGAACAAACCAATGTAAACAAAATTGATGTTATAGAAAGTAGATAAATTTCTTGAAAAATACAATTTACCAAAGTTGATACAAGAAGGAACAGAAAATCTGAATTACCCTGTATCTAATAAAGAAATGGAATTTGTTATTAAAAACCTTCCAAGAAAGAAAACCCTAGACCCAGATAGTTTCACTGTGAATTCTATTATACCTTTAAGGACAAACAAAACAAACTTCTTCAGAAAATAGAACAGAAGGGAAAACATAGCTGAACATATCACATCAGCATAACACCACCAATAGCACCTCATAAAGGACTCGTCACCCCCCAAAAAAATTACAGATCAACATATCTAATAAGCACAGATGGCAAAGATCCTTAAGAAAATTTTAGCAAATCAAATCCAATAATCTAATCTAATAAAAGAGCAATATGCAAATTAGGTGTCACTCTGTTATACCTACAAGCCATGCCCACCAGCCACACCCACCAGCCAATCAGGATCAAATATGCAAATTAACTCAACTAAGATGGCAGTAGCCACGGAGCTGGGGTTGCCCCGGGCAATGGAGGAAGCCAGGGCGCTGGGGGGCCTGAGCTCTACTCAAGGCTACAAAGTTTCAATTATAGAAGATAAACAAACCCCAGATACCTGCCAGGCTTGGACCTTGGGTTGCCAGGGGCAACCCAGGCTTTGGGGGGGGGGGTGACCAAGGCAACAAAGTTTCAATTATAGAAGTTAAATAAATCCCAGATACCTGCTTCCAGCCAGGCATCCCAGTAGGGACCTGGACCCTGAAGGGGCTGTGGGCAGCCTGAAACAGCCATCAGCCCTCACTCAGGCTAGCCAGGCACGCCAGCAGGTAGACATCCCCTGAGTGGTCCCAGACTGCGAGAGGGCACAGGTCAGGCTGAGGGACCCCCCCAAGTGCACAAATTTTTGTGCACTGGATCTCTAGTGTAAAATAAAATAAAATAAAATAAAATAAAATAAAATAAAATAAAATAAAATAAAATAAAATAATAAATATAGCAAGACCAAGTTGGGTTTATTTCAGAAATATATAGTTGGTTTAAGACTAAAGGAATCAACCAGTGTAATAATAATATTAAACAATATAATTAAAATTATTTGACAAAATTCAAAGTATATTTATGATAAGAACTCTCAAAAATCTAGAAAAAGTAAGTAACCTTAAACTGATGGGCATTTACAAAGTACCTACAGCTTATATCATATTAATGATAGGAGAGTGTATTTTTTCCCATTATGGTCATAATTAAGGCAAGGGTGTCCACTGTCAACACTTTTATTTATCCTTGTACTGGAGATCCTAACCAATTCAATAAGAAAATAAAAGTCCAAAATATCAGAAAGAAGAAGAAAAATAAAATCTATAAAATAATTACTAGAACTAATGAGTTTTGCGAAGTCACAAGATACAAGTTAATATAAAAATTAATTGACTTATTGTGTACTAGGAATAAACAACAGAAAAATAGTAATATCAGAAAACTACTTGGGGGAAAAGAGTCTAACTAAAGACATCCATGATTTCAACACCAAAAACTACAAAACGTTGCTGGGAGAAATTAAAGAAAATCTGAATAAGTAGAGAGACGCATGAGACTCATTGATTGGAAGGTATTGCCGAAATGGCAATTCTACCCAAATTTATACATAGATTCAATACAATCCAAATCAAAATTCCTTTTTAGAAATCAACAAGCTTACTATAAAATTAATATAAATGCAAAGGACCTGGAGCAAAAAATTGTTTTAAAAGAAAAATTTGGAAGACTTAACCTGACTACAGTCCTTATATAAAGCTATAATATTGGCAAGTAGATAAATCAATAGAGATCTATAGACAGATCAATGGATCTGAGCACAGAATCCAGAAATAGACCAAAACATATAATTAATTTTAGCAAAGTTTCCAAGGCAATTCAATGGGAATAGAAACATCTTTCAAAAAATGATGCTGGATCAACAGAATGTCTATATGGAAACCAAACACACAGGAACCCTTACATACTATACACAAAAAATCAAGTAAAAAGGTCATAAATCTAGAAATAAAAAATTAAACGCTTTTAGGAGAAAACATGAGAGGATACTTGCAAACTTGGGGTAGATAAATTTGTAACATCTTCATCAGACAAAGGACGTGTATCCTGAATATACAACAAAGGCCTATAAATCAATAATAACAGAAAGATAACTCATTAAACATAAAAATAGACAACAACCATGCCTATTTTAAAATGTAATTGCATAAAACTAGGCCACATGAAAACTGGAATGGCAGGCTCCTTATTTGTACCCATTTGGTGGGAGTCACGTGACAACTCCCTGCAATCCTAACTTATGTTTCCCTGATTACTGCTAATACGTTCATTCTTCACTCATATCCCCTCTAGTGCAAAATGAATTTTCTGATCGTATGCCCATTTGTCTATTGGGCTGCTGTTTTCTTACTGATTTGACACTTGCTTTACTGCAGATAGAAATCTTTTGTTGGCCATATGTGTGGCAAAAATCTTCTCCCAGTTGGTGGCTTATCTTTTTACTTTCTTGGCAGTGTCTTTGATGAACAGAAAATCTTCACTTTATACAAATATAAATGTGCTATGAATTTTTGCTTAAAAGTTTAATTTCAATAAATTGAGCCAAACATTAATTCTTATGGGAACCAGGTGGCAGGGCAGTCTCAGGCGCAGAGGGACTGAGCCAGCTCCGCCCCTGAGGCTGAAGCCTGGAAATAGGTGCCATTGGGGCACACAGCACACAGGGAGGCAGGTGTGTCCGCTCAGCAGCAGGGCCCCTCCCCCCCAGGGACCATTCACCAGTGTCCACCCCCCGGCCTGCCACCCGGCTCTGCGCCAGGTGTGTCCCCTCAGCAGTGGGGGCCCACCAGGCATGTCCGATGGTGGGCCACCCAACGGGAAACATCCGGGCCTGCACTCACCAGCCCTCCCACTCATCATAATTAAAATGGCAAACGTGAAAGACAAAGAGAGAATCTTATGGTCTTGTTTGAAACACTGAGCTTTGCCTTGTCCCTTAAAATAAAAAAACAAGACATCGTGGAATGGTGCTTAAGCATGTGAGGAATCGGGTTGAAAGTGTGGTTTGAATCCAGATGTTGCTTAGGGACAGAATGATCTTGAGCAGTGACCTGAATATCTCTGAGCCTCCTTTCCTTCCATATAAAATGGGTTGGCTGGTGGCAATAAAACCAGCTTCGTAGGATTAGGTGGGTATTAAATGAAAAGATTCTTGCAAAGGGCTTGGCATAGGACACAGTAAAAACTATGTGGTACGTCTTGTGACCATCACCCTGTAGCCTGGCCCTGAACTTGAGCCCAGTGGCTGAGGCCCTGTAACAGGAGGTGAGCACCCCAGGCACTGGCTGGTCTTCCACCAGCAGGTTTCTCCAGGTCCCTGGAGTTGTGTTCAGTATAGTAGCCACAAGCCACCATGGCTACTGAGCACTTGAAATATGGCGAGTGCAACTAAGGAACTGAATTTGAAATTCTATTTCATGTTTAATTAACTTTCATTGAAATTTACATACTCACAATGCTAGTGGCTGCCTCACAGGATGGTGCTGAAGAAGAGACCCACTCACAGCCTGAATGACCACAGACCATGGAAGGCATGTACTCTTCGATGAAATCACCAAGCTGAGGTGGAATGATTATTAAAAGGGGTGCAAAATCACCCTTAAAGTAGGCAGATCCCTTCCAACTTTGACCCGTAGGGGTCCTCTCTACTCAATTCCTTTTCTTCAACGTCGTATTTTTGCCACCACCCACCCAGTCATTTCTGCCAGTGACAGCAGCAACCCAGGCCTTACAGCAGCAGGTGCCAAGCTTGCCAGGGTGTCCACGGTGAGCTTAGCAAGTCCCAGCAACAAAGGATGGTTCTGTCTGCATTTTGCTTCCCATCAGCTGGGAAGCAGGAAGCAGCATTAGGCGCCTCCTTCCCCGGGTGTGGTGTTCACCGCTCTCTCCGAACAATGGAAATAAATCGGATGTAATGTAGCAGAACACGACAAGGGACGGTTTCCCCTTAACAAATACTCATTTGAAATGGTGCCCGAGCCCTGCTCGAGGAGCGATCTATTTCCCACAGCAGTGTTCCGGCAAAACCCATTACTAATTCCACAACTCAAATTAAAACTAACAGAGCTTGAAGGCTGGGGCCGACACTCTCTCTGCTGACAAGGAGCGAGGAAGGGTGGGGGAAGGCGCTGTGCACTCGCCTGTGTATGTGTTTAATTACACTGTTTAACACATCGAGAATAATTTAGCCACCCAAGTGGAGAAAATAAGGCACTTAACTGTTCTCTGGTGGGAAAAAAAACACCCATGCAAACCACTTTGAGCTGGAGGCCACCTGGGCACACCTCTGGGCTTTGGAGGGAGAGAAAGAGAGGGGGAAACCAGGAAAAAGAGAGGTAGAGGAATAGAGAGAGAGAGAGAGAGAGAGAGAGAGAGAGAGAGAGAGAGAGAGAGAGAGGAGAGAGGGAAGGAGAAAGGGACAGCTTGAGGGAGAGAGGAGGAGAGGAAGGGAGTAAAGGGGAGAGAGCAGAGGTAGGGAGGAATAAAGAGAAAGAGGGAATTTTCTATATGTACAAATCTCTAGGGAGTTGGGAAGGACACATGACCACTTCTCAATGGGAGGCAGGTGGGGGCCTGGGGAAGTCCTGTGTCCATCTGGATAAAGTGACCTGATTAAGTGAGTAGACAGGGTCCTCGGACCAGGTCAGAAGGAGACAGCAAAGCTGGATTAGGACAGCCATGGAGTGGAAGGGATATGCTAGAAGCCTAGAAGCTTTGATGGCCTAGAAGCCAGCCATCCTGAGGGCCTCCCCCTGAATCTCTGCCGCAGGCAAGTCTCTTACCTTGCGTTCTTGAGAAGTGGGAGGTTTCAGAGACAGTGCAGCTCAGCTGGTTGGCAGCCACATCTGGGTAAGGATTCGAGGGGGCGAGGATAATGATTGGCTGAGAATGAGGAAAAACGTTCCGGACCTCCCCTTCCTGACCTCCCCTTCCTCAGGCACTGAGAGTTCATTGGATCCAGATGTGGACCCCTGGCTGCGTTCCCTGAAGGCAGGTGGAGTTAGCTCTAATGGAGATCTGCCCGTCAGGGTCTCTGTCCACAGGCTGTGAGTGGGGCTGCTCAGTTCTCTGAGCTGCATGGGCTTAACCCTCCGGCAGGGGAGGTGAGCCCAGAGAGGCTGACCCAGCCAGTGAACAGAGGCCAGCATGCTGCCCAGAGAGAAATCAAACTGAGGTCCTGGCCACTCTCCGTTTTAAGGATCCCTTGTGGCCCATGTGGCCGAGCAAGAATATTAACTTCAGCATCGGCTCTCTTCCAGCCCAGGAGCGCAGGCAACTCATCACCCCATCACCCGGGGCCACTACCTTTAGTTCAAGGTACTTCTCTCATTAAGTGCAGCTCCACCAGAGGGGTGGCAGTGGGCAAGCCTTGCTTCCGCATCCCTCCACCATCTCTTAAAAACGTGTATGTGCTTATTAGCTAAATAGAACAGCTTTGAGGCAATGCAGATGCTGGAAAGAGGTGACTTTCAACTGCCTTTCAACACGAGTGTCACAGATTCCCAAGGGCTGGAAGACCTCTTACGGATCGCCTTGCTCAACCATCTTAATTATTAAGTCAAGGAAATAGGGTTTGGTCGAGCTTTCTGGCTGTTTATTGGGAGAATCAGTTTTGCAGACTGGAGAGCATGCATGGCCTCACATTGTATTGCAGAATTTTTTTTAATTCAAAAAAGGCTTGTGAAAAGCAAAACACAGTGCATAGTAGAGAAGACCACCCTGAGAATTCAGGGGTCCAGACAGAAGAGAGACCAAAGCCAGGGCTGCTGGGGTCTGAGGCAGTGCTCCTAACAGGTGTTCTGCAGGAACGTGCCGGCGTAATCAGTTCCACTAGTTTCTTTGTTCGGCCTTCTCAGAGTCTTTATTTAAAATCTGAATCATGATTCTCCAAGGAGGGGGGAGTAGGAGGCAACATTCACCCAAGTATTAGATCCCAGACCCCAGGAGCACCCAGCAACAGCTTCCAGAATCTGTTCCACGTACCATGCTTCAGGAAACACTTGCCAAAGAAAGAGAGTCTGGTCTATCAAGAACAGGGAATACCAGTGCCTTGCATATGTCCAGCAAATATTAATAAATAGAGGCCCGGTGCATGAATTTGTGCACGGGTGGGGTCTGGCCAGCTGATCTTGATTGGGGCCCATCGATTGGGGGCCAGGCCAGCTGGGGGACGGACTATGGGAGGTTGGCCAGCCAGCCCCACCCCCATCAGGCCAGTTGGCCAGCCACAGTGCATGTCATAAGGACAGGTCATTCTGTTCTTTCCGGTCATTCCGCTTACTTGGCTTTTATATATTTAGATAGTAATTTGATCTGTTTCAAACAAATCTTATGTGCTATCTCAGGTTCCCTTCATGTCACTTTCTCTGGGACTCTCAGCCCAGACAACTTCTGGACTCAAATAAAATGCCAAGCTTCAGGACTAGGATCTGGACTACCCAGTGGTTGCCAAAGGGGCCAGATGGCACAAACCTAAGGTGACCAGACGTCCCGCTCTTGGTGGGACAGTCCCAATTTTTAACAGTTTGTCCCGTGTCCCGCGGCATTTTTAAAAAATTCTGATTACTCTTTGTAATATTTTAAATAATAATAAAAAAAGAAAGAAAAAAGAAAAAGAAAAAGAACGAACCCCCTCCCCCAATGGTGTACCGCTTTAAATCTGGTCACCTTACACCAACCCGAAGTTCAGGAGAGTTAACTCCCCATGGGGCAAACTGAGCAACGGAAGATAGGAGACAGAATGAAACTGGCATATAAATTTCCTCCCCAACCTCTCTCGGTAGAGTGTCCCAAGGCCCGGTGTTTCTGCAAAGCTAGCCCACAGATATTCTGCTTTGGCAACATGGCCAGCAATGTCTTTTTGTGAAGGTGACTCATTTGCGTTGCTTCCCATTCTCCTCTCCTCCTTTCTCATTTCCTTCACCCGTACTGTCCTGATATTGCACCTCCCAATGAGGCAATAGCACTTTAACCCTTGTCCCAGCTTTGTTTTGTAAAAAATGCAGGCTCAAGGAATATAAATAGTATTAACTAAAATTTTTTGAACATTGACCATGTGCCAGCCACTGCCCAGTACGTTGCAAATATTATTTAATCTGTTCAGTAATTGTATGTGGCAGATGCTATTGTTACCACATTTTAGTGACGAGGAAACTGAGACCCAGAGGGCTTAAATAACACGGTCAAATGGTAGTATCCATAACACATATGGTAAGAGAAAGTGCTGGAAAGAGAGTAAGCACCCAGTGCCAATAGTAGGGTCATTAATTTGTAATTTCTTGATAGCACTTCTTCTTCTAAGGCATTCTTTCAAGTGAATCCCTCACTGAATACAACCAACAGGGGGACAATACAACGTACTGGGAACAATTTAACTCTAGCTCCATCTGTGCATCTGGTGTGTGCTCAGCAGCAAGTCACTCACCAGGTACCTCACTTTTTTCATCTACAAATGGAAGATAATGAACTCATGTTACACATAACTCTTTCCTATTACACAGTTGGCAGATTATTACTATACTAGTGGCCTGGCGCATGGATTTGTGCGCAGTGAAAGGAAATTAATTAGAAGAAAGATTCATGTGGTAATTACGTTACTGCAAAAAATTACATGTCAAAATAGTATATATAATATGGTATTATAAAATTAAAACACATGTGCAATTGGCATCAGTGAGAGCTTTATATGTATTGCACATGCACAAGTCAACATTTATTTTTAAATTGCCAGTGCACGTCATATGTACTGGCCCATCGGTCGTTTGGTTAGATGGACATACAGTTGGTCACTTACCTTTTATATAAATAGACATAGATTGGCATCAACAAATGTGCTAACAATTGAGTTATCACCCACAAAAACAAAGTCTAGGTCCAGCAGGGTACAGGTGGGACAACTCAGGAGGATGTGGTGACTGGAGATCCAGAGAATGCCACCCAGGCATCAGTAAAATTCTGTGTGTGCTAGGCAAATGGGCAGCTGATAGGTCACAACCCAAGTGTAACTACAGAGGAAACATATCTGCACTTATTGCAACCTGGTTAGCTTGGCTTCAAACAAAACAGCTGGAGCTCTGCTCCCTGAGACCAGGATCACATCTCCAGGATGACCCAACTCCAGCAGCCACAGAGGCAAAAGCATTGACTGGGAAGCAGCTGGAGGGGTATAGGAACTGCCTGAACCTCTGACGTGGTCGTGATCAGTCTTTGGAACTAACCTAGATTTTTCAACTCAGTTCATATCATTATTCAGCTGGATCATTAGAGAACAGAAAGCAAGGCCTGGGCCCCACTCCCCTCAGGATTAAATACTGACCATGTGTCAGAAACTACAAATGGGGGACAAAGATGGGGGTATCCATTATGGTCAATGTAGTGCTCAAGGTTGTGGCTTTGCATGAGTAGAAAGCAAAGGTGACTCAATGACTAAGAGAGGCTCTCTTAGGGAGTCAACTCATGCTTTGCCCTGGGTTTCCTTAAGGCTTATCCTTACACACTGCATCACAAATATAGCTTTCAGAGCAACTGAAAAACATATTTCTGGGGTTGGAGATTAGGTATCGACATAATTTTAAGAGACTCTCTTGGTCCAAAGCTCTGGGAAGTCACCATTCACACCTTACCTGTTTCCAACAGGTATGTCTGATGGAGCACTCAGTGTTAGCAGTATTCCCGAAGGGATCCGGGTCCCAGTAGGACTGGGCAGGTCCCAGGGCTCAGCAGCAGCCTGGGGAATGAGAGTGGCAGTCTCTCTGGGGAAGTGAAGCTGCAGCCCTCAGTGCTGGCAGCTGGCATCTGTTAGCTTCTTCCCCTAAGGCTCTTCCTTATAAGGGCACATTAGGCATTGATTGCCCCACCTCAGTTAAACAATAATCAGCAAACATTGGGCGTCTCCCTGAGAGGGGCCATTGGATTTAACTGCAAGATCTTCCCCACACTGGGCCCCAAGACAATTGCCACCTGATCCCTTCTCACTTCCTGGAGCCCCTAGCTGCGGATTTCCCGGCTGCCTGGGTTTTGGGTTTCTAATTGTTTCCAGATACTCAGCTTATTTTACTTCAGGGAATCGTGTTTCTACAAAACCACCTGGGACACAAGCTTCCTGCTTGCCTCATTCTCACACAGGAAAGCCCCATCGCCATGTGTTGCAGATCAAGAGTGTCCACTCAGTAAATCCCATCGCCTGGTCTTCCTGCTGGAGACAGTATCTCTCTACAGGTCACAGCAGAATGCAGTAACCAGGCCCTGGAGACTGGGGAAAGTCTTGGCATCACCCCTGCTTAATGGAGGGGGAGAAAGCAATGAGGTGTGGAGAGCAGATGCATCCAGCCTACAGAACCCTGGTGGCGAGGCTCCCCCTAGGTTATAGGAGGAGGTGGTAAAATAGGGCAGCAAGAGGAGTGTGGGAATCACCGAGAACAGATGTGACGGGATCCATCCTCAGACTGGGGTGTGTGGGAAGAGATCAGACTTGGAATGAGAGCACTTGGGAAGTGTGGCTCAGCCCACGTGCCTGGGAGGCAAGACCATAGGTGAGGAGCGTCATTCAAGGCCTGAAACCGGGTTTTATTCTCAGTCCTACAATTGCTGGCTCTCTGACTTGAGCTTACCTCTTCGTCTCGCCCGCCCCCCCCGCCGCTGAAGCTTAGTTTATTAATCCGTTAAATATGGTTTACAATGCCAGCCTCATCTCCCTCATATTTATATATTGGGGTGCCTACATCCCAGGGGACACATTCTGTTAGGACTTGGACGATAAATACAGTAAATAATAAACACACTCTTGTATAAGCATAATTAATGAATAAATACACGTATGTTTGTTGGTATGTGCTCAAAATGATTTTACTAAGAGGGTATGCAGTCAAAAACATTTGAAAGCCATGGTTTCAGGGAAAAAAGGGTGTGGAAATGCTTTGGAAAGTCCTACCCAATCAGTGTACCTTGAGATGGTGCCTATGGAGAAATAACAGTTTTCCTGCTTACCAATGACAGTTTTGTCTTCTCCCATTTCATAAAAAGAAGCTCCCCCTGTCACTCCAGAGCAGTCTTTGGGAATAGAGTTTAAAAAGGAAAACACCCCCCAAGGAGTGTTCTTGGAGCCAGGAGCCACGTGGCTGTGGGTGACAGTTCTGCTGTAAGAATGGCTGAGGTGAGGGGCTAGAAGGAAGGCCTGTTCATCAACCCAAGGGACTTGTTTGCTTTGGGGCCTCATTGGTTCTCAGATGTTCTCTGCTCATTCACATGTGCTCCTTGAACACCACCGCTCAGTGGTTTGTGTGTTCCAGAGAATTCTAGCCTGGGGCCATCAACCCAGTGACCTCTAGCCGGGACTTTCCAGCTGACTTCCTCAGGACTGTAGGAAGTGTGCCATGCCCCTTGGTTCCCATCTGCTCTGAGATGGAGGGACCCACTGCCCCTTCCACTGAGGCGTGACTGCCTTCACTGCATACAGTGGCCTTTGTGTCACAAGGCCGACTGAGGCCTCCGCTGTTGCCGCCAAATGTGCAGACCTGGCTGTGGCTGCCCTAGCCTGGGCCACCAGGGCTGCACCTCAGATGTTCACTGTCATCACCACTGTGCTGTGGCCACCTCACAAATCTTCTGCCAACATCTTGGCTGTCCCCAAGGCTGCCTCCTGTACCCAGCGACTCACACCTCAGGCTCTCTGTGTCCTACAGAATCACAGAAAAATTGCTCTGTTTTGCAAAGTGGGGATTCAGAATGAGTCACCCCAACTGGGCCTCTGTGGTATGTGGATTGTTTTGAGCTAAAGGCAACTTTAGCCACAGCTCAAGAGAACTTCTGTCCCTCCATGAACTACAAAGAAGAACTTGAATCAGGGTCTTGACTATAATAAGAGATTATCTGAGGTAACCTCTTTTGAGCTATCTGTAGGCAGGACAAACGCCTGCTCACTAAACATCTGCTCTTCTTATCCTCAAAGGACGCTTCAGAGCTCTCACGGCTACCTTACCCCTAGCTCAGAGTGTCTTACAGACACATGCTCCCTTCTCTCTGAGCCCTTCTTGCATGTGGTACTCTGGGGTTCTCATATATGCAGGGTTCCCATACCCATGCATGCATTAGCTCTGTTTATTCCCTCTTATTATTCTGTTTTATGTTTATTTCATTACTAGAGGCCCAGTGCACAAAATTCATGCACGGGTGGGGTCCCTAGTCCTGGCCAGCCATCAGGGCCAATTGTGGCCTTCTGGCCGCCAACTGGGGCCTTCCTTCGTTCTGCACCACCCGCTGGTGGTCAGCACACTCATAACATGCGGTCAAACTCTCAAGGGGACAATTTGCATATTAGCCTTTTATTATATAGGATTAGACCATCCAAAAGAACCTGGGGGGTAGAGGAAAATTTCTTCCAACCCACAGCAACCTGCTCTGAACCAAAAGAAAATCTGAGATAGACTGGGCTCAGGGTCCCCTCCTCCCATATAAGCCAATCTTGGCCACAGTGAGTCTACCTTCTGTTGGAAAGACTTCTTTCTCGAAAGAGTCTTTACTCATTCATTTAATGAGTAAATGAATTACCCTCACAAGTGCTCCCCCTTGCCAGCCTCTGGCCAGGTCTCAAAATACCAGATCTCTTCCCCACCTCCCTTTGCCTTCTTCACTCCATCTCTTTATCTTTCCATCTGCTTCCCTCTCTCTAGCCTCAATCATTCCTTTACCATTAGTTCACAGTGGCCACCTGTGCCAGATCCTGGAGACCCAGTGGACACAGAAAGCCCTGGTTGCTGTCTAGCAGAGAGACACACATGAAACCAATGCCCACAGGAAGAGCTGGATAATTTCACTTGTGTCAGTGCTGTGGAGGGTTTTACATGGAAACCTCATCTCAACTGTGGACTCATGGGAGGCCCTGCTGAGGAGGGACAGATGAGGGGGAGCCCACCAACAGAAGGTGGAAGTGGTCCAGGCAGGGGTGAGATTGGTGAGAAAGTCCACCTCCCAAGTGGACAGCCTGATGAGCTTTCACAAAGTGATACCCAAGTTACCAGCATCCAGGTTAAGAGATAGCATCACTGATACCTAAAGCTCCTTTTTTTAAAAAAACATATTTTAATTGATTTCAGAGAGGAAGGAAGAGGAAGAGAGAGAAAATCAATGATGAGAGAGAATCATTAATTGGCTGCCTCCTGCATGCCCCCCACAGGGGATCAAGCCCGCAACCCGGACATGTGCCCTTGACAGGAATCGAATCTGGGACCCTTCAGTCCGCAGGCTGATGCTCTATCAATTGAGCCAAACCGGCCAGGGCATGATACCTAAAGCTCCTTTAACAACCCTGCCCCATCACTACCCTCTAGGATACCCCCACAAACACCATCCCCAGCTTGGTGGTCACTTTCATTTGCTCCATCCTCCCTTTTTTATAAGAAAAAAACCCAGTGTTGACTTAAGGGATTAAACCAAATGTTTTAAATATGACAAAGGGGACTAAGTGGCAGAGAAAACAGGTATAGAGTCATCTAACAGATGACATCTAACAGATCATCTAACAGATTTCAGTATTTTTACATGACTCTGTGGGTCGAACAGCAAAGTCAACAAAGCGAGGTGATTTTTGTTAGTACCCAAAAGAATGAGGTGATGAAGGCTCACCCAGCCCAAATTTGTTGTGCTATGGATTGTTCTGGATGGATTCTGAACTGTCCAACTCATGTTCTTAAAATCAGAGCAACAGGTGACAAACCCAACATTACCTACAAGGAAGGCATTATAATCCCTCGGGTTTTCAAGTCAATGTACCCACCGACTGGCCCACCAACTACAGAATTTTGGATAAGCTACTTAACTCTCAGCCTGTTTCCTCAACACCAAAATGGTGATGATAACAGAATCTAACTCCTCAGGCACCAGGAGAATTAAAAAGAAGCAAAGACAAGTAAATTGCTTAAATGCTAAGTCTGGTACTTAGTAACTACTCAATAGATTTAGTAAACCAAACATAGACGTGCTTGGTGGACCTTTAGGGGAAGAGAGATTGGGACTTTTATGGTGGATCCATAGGCACTTATGGAAATGAGAAAGGTGATAACCCAGGGACTTAGGGCCTGACACACTGACCAGGAGAAGGTACAGTAGGGAAAAGAAAGTCATTTTCACTTGTTTGTTTAAGTTCTGTTTCAATAAATAAGGCCACATGCTGTAGTATCACCTAAAGAAACCAACAGACACTGGCATCATTCATTTCTGCTGTTGCCACATGTTGCTGAACTGAGAAAGAGAGAAGCCTTTGGCCAAGGAGAAATGAGCTCTGCTACTAATGTGAAAACTTTAGTCATGGGTGAGCTGAAAGGACATGAACCCATTGCTGCCTTCTGATGTGGCCGTCCTGGTAGGGCCTGGAGAAACCCAAGGCTGCACCTGCTGAAGGAGCAGGAACCAACACTGAGATGTGTGTGGGTGTCAGGGTAGGGTCCCCAGGTGCTTGCTCTGTCCCTTGCCATGTTCCAGCATCCCTCAGGATGAACTCCTCTGGTGGACGCCAGCTCCATGAAAGCACACTCAGAGGGTGGTCACTGTCCTTGCAGCCTGAAGAGGCTGGTGGACCAGGACCGTATCCTCTCCTGGGACTAAGAATGGGTGAGTGGATAAGACATGGACCTCAGATCACTGCTTCCTTCTTTGACTGTACCCCCAATAGGTGAGTTCTGAGGAATTTGAGGCAAGAAGGCCTAGGTTCACCAGTGCTTGTGGTAGGTTAGGGAGGGTTGGAGTGAGCTGTGCTCCCCACTTCCATGTGTTAGCTAACTCAGGGGCCTTGTGGAAAACCCTTCTTCATGAAAGGTGACAAGTCGGTAGGAACAGGGACAGATTAGACATATCCAAAGTTGGTGCAAATGGCTTGAGATAGAGGAAGCACATTTGGTAAATTGGTGGGGGAAATTGTCACTTGCCCAGAAAAGTCAGTGACCAACCTTGGAGGTGAGCAGACTCTAAGGGAGGAAGAGGCAGCATACTCAGGACAAAAGATTGGTGACTAACCACTTGCAGGGTCTGGAAAGCCACCGGATGTGGGGGCGGTGTCAGTCAAAATTCACATGGGGGTACTGTGGGAACAATTAGTTCTGAGTCAGTCACCTGAAAAGAGGCTCTCAGTCCCAATGGGGGAGACTCCAGGGACTCTGTAAGCAAATGATCTTGGGAGCTTGGTTGAGCCAGTGCAGCTTCTATAGATTTCTGGGCTTCTCCATCTGCTCCCCAATGTCATGAACAAGGAAACCAATATAAAAAGATACCTGTGTTCACTGGGAGGTGGGGGAGGGGGAAGGAGAGAAAGAAAGGAATGTCCTGAAGAGACTGTCTTCATCTAAGCCAGTTTTGGGGGGGACAAAAGGAAATACAAGAGAGCAAAGATGTGAACCTCTGGAAAAAAAAGAGGAGAGCAGGCAGGAGAAGAATGGGGAACCCTGGGTCCTGGACCAGCGGTTCCTGTGGACTCTGTACAGGGCTACCAACTGCCCACTGACATACTATGGAAGATAAGCAAGTAAGTTCAGTTATATGGGTCCTGGCACCATCATAGTAATTAAATGAGGGCGATAAAATGGCCAAGTACCACTGTGTGAGGACTATATTGAGATGCCTCACAGAGATCAGACTTCACTCAAGCTGAGATAATGCCAGTTATCATTACAAAATGCAAGCAAGGTGGTCAGAGAAATAGTTATGCTTCCTTGATAAGATGCTACTGGGAAGTGCGCACAAGCCTACTAATATCTATTTTTATCTATCTGAGATTGCAAACTCTTCAACTGAACAATCAAGCTTTATTCATTTCTTGTCCACTCATTGTGTTACTCTTTTAATATGCAAAACTGTCAATTCAATTGCACAATGCAAGTATATATATATATTTGGGACAATTCAGATGATGCTAAAAGTAGACAACTACCGAGAGAGAATTTTCATATCTGCTCAGATCCTTATTGGCAAATGGATCCGGTCATCCAGGACCCTACCCCACACCCCACCCAGGCCTCCACCCTAGACGCAAGGCCTCTACATTCCTCAGGGGAACCTGAAAGGCATCGGGGGACTCAAAACAAAACCTGTAAGTCCTGTAAGTTTTCACTTAGACATAAGGTACTTTTCCTTCCTATTTGTCTTTATATGTTCATTACATATTTCTTCTTCAAGATGAAAACAACTATTTTATTTGTTTTTAAAGCAAAGGAGTAGGGGATATAGGTACTGGGCAGAAGCTTTGAATTCTTGAAAAACCCCAAATTAAAAATTTTTAGCTATCTGATGAATTTTATGTACTTATAAGTGTCATCTCTTCTATGAACAAAATATAATTATATACAGCAATCAATTTTAATAGACTCTTTCACTGATTTAATTTAGCTGTGTTCTATTAATAAATTTTCATTATTCACAGGAAAAATGTGTACAGCCATTCAAATACACACGCATGCACACACAACAACACTAGAAAGTGCTCACAATAATGTAGAATATAAAGAGAGATAAAAATTTTATAGATGGTGCTATCTAGATTATTCTGCTTGAAAAATACAAGTAAATAAAATTAAGTCCATACATATAAAACTGCAAAGAATATGAAGATTAGACAGAAGTATTTCAAAATTTAAACACTGGTTATCTCTGAATGGTGGGGTTATGAGCAACTTATTTTCTTGTTCAGACTTCTGTATTTTCCAAATTATCCATAGGCACATATATTATCCAAAAATTAGTGAGAAGTTATTTTTAAAATATCTTTTTCTGCTTGGGAAATGGGATGATATTTCCTCATAATTTAGATCTCATGTGCTCTAGCAATTCCCTCTCAACAGAGTTGAAAGGTGGCACTCAGACAGATATCGCACACCCGTGTTCACAGCAGCATTATTCACAGGAGTCAAAAAGTAGAAGCAACCCAAGTGTCTATCAATGGTTGAACAGACAAAGAAAATGTGGTAAATACAATGGGAAATTATTCAGCCTTAAAAAGGAAGGAAATTCTGATACATGTTACAACAGGACTAAACCTTGAGGACACTGTGCTCAGTGAAATAGGCCAGTCACAAAAGGACAACTACTGTGTGATTCCACTTATAAGAGGCACCTGGAACAGTCAGATTCATAGAGACAGAAAGTAGAATGGAGGTTATTAGGCCTGGGGGGGTGGGGGTGGGCGGGGAAGGAGGAAGGCGTGGCAATGGGGAGTCAAAGTGCAATGGGTACAGAGTTTAGTTTTGCAGGATACAGAGTTCTGCAGATGGATGATAGTGAGGGTTGCACAACCATATGAATGTACTTAACGCCACTGGACTGTACACTTAAAAGTGATTATAATGTTAACGTTGTCATGTGTACTTTTACACGGTTAAAAAAAACACAAATTTTATCTGATTTGAATTAAAATCCAGAGAATACTAAGGACCAGATAAAGTAATAAAGTTGATGATAAAGTTGGAAGGCAGTGGGCCAAACTGGGCAGGGTCTGACAGCCTGGCAGAGCTATGAAGTAAGAGGAGCCCGGAGGAAAAGACATGGAGATGACCCTGCAGGGGCAGCAGGCTGGCAGTCACACTCAGGATGAACTGAGCAAGAGTGACAGGAGAGGGGTAGAAGCCAAAAGCTATCAAAGCCTCCTATATCCTGGTGCTCTACATATCTCTCCATACTTACAGCTCAGGAGGTAAAGGCTAGGAGCAGTGACTTGGCCAGAGTCTCAGAGCTGGCAGGTAGCAGACCCCTGTCTTGATGGAGTGAGAAAAAAGTAGAAAGAGAGAGGAAGGCAGAGGAGTGCAGGGAGCAGGAAGATGAGGTTCAAAGCTGCAAACAAGAACAAACTTTTCAAAAAGGCCCCGAGCCTGCATTAAACTTTTGACAATTATGGTTTGTCAGAATGGTAACTCATTCATAATTATTTTATGGGAGTTTAGCAATTCCGTATGTAAGTGGCTCAGAGCTGTTGCAGAGCTATTAATCCCAGATGTTTATTATCCACCATTCAATAAATAGCTTAATAAATCTAAAGAAGTCCAAGTTATGGGGGTGGTTATGGCATGCTATTCAAATTCCAAACAATTATAATAAAACCATGTCTTTGAGGGTGATGCATTTGTCATCACTGTTGTTGTTTTAATGTGATAGTGGGAGATGCAGGAACTTGACATCCCTTTGAGCTATTCTTTGCTTTCTGTCTGACCTTAGGGGACCAGGGCAGAGCAGGGGCCAGCGGCCATCTCCGCTGTCGTCCAAGGCAATGGAGTGAGATATGAGACACAAGCTTATCATTTTTCATGATATTTAGGGATATAGGTTTCTGGTGATGGTGACATTTCACAGTGTTTGGTTCCCTGTTCAGGGCTCATCTCTGGTGTGGTAGAGTATGCCATGCCCATGTTGGGAGTGCTTTGGGCATCGTTGAGAAGGCAAGTAATTAGAGAAGAGTCAGAAGGGATGACTTCTCTTCCCACAGCTCCTGCCAAGTTCAGGGACTTCTCTGCTCTCTGGAGTCTAATATAGCCACACAGAGGACTGTAGGTGGACTAGAAAGGAGATGACACACACATATATTCCTTGGCTCTTGGATTTCCTCTCACTCCAGGCACTTCGCCTTCCAGTGTCTCCCACTAAGGAAGCAACTGGTTGAAGGGGATGCAATGAAAGATGAGAGAGAAAGAGAGAGAGAGAGAGAGAGAGAGAGAGAGAGAGAGAGAGAGAGAGAGAGAGACTCAAATGGGAAAGATATTGGCTAAAAGATTGTTGATCTGGTCCTGGCCTCACCTCTTATCTTTTCTGTGTGGCCCTGGACAAGTCACTTCAACTATGAGGCCTCAGTTTCCCCTCCTAGTTCTGACATTCTGTGGTTCTGTGCTTCATCAAAGAGACTAGCAGGTGAACTAGAGAGACAGGCAGAAGAGGTGCTCAGCAGAGGAGGATCCCTGTCCAATTGGAGACAAGACTTCTACATCATCAAAAGGCAGAGTCTGAATCCACCTTCTTCCAGCTCAGACATTTATGGAGCATCTAGATACTCAGCGTGAAGTTCAGTGTTCAAAACTGTATGTGACTGAGACTCATTTCCCTTCCTACTATGAATTCAAATCTAGTGAATGAGGAGACACATATTTAAATAATTACAGTACAAGGAGGCAAATGCTAAACCTGCATTTAGAGAAGATGTTTTAGGGGCAGAAAGAAGGAAAGTCACTCATTTTGATTTGGGGAAGGATGTGTTTAGGTCAGACTCAATGGAGACATTGGTATTTGAGCTAAGCCTTAAAGATGGGTGAATAAACATTCACCAGTGAAAAAGGGCATCCCAAGTAAATGGAAGAGCAAAGGCGGAGAAACGTAGAAGTGCCTTCAATCACCTGCAAGATGCCATGGATGGTTTGGGGTTACTAAGGATCCACCAGTAAATCAGATAAAGTCTCTGACTTCATGGAGCCTAAAGACAAGTCAGTAAGGACCAGTATTGACCAGATATTGAATATGTTCTAGAATTTGTGGTGATGGTTGCAAAACCCGTGACTCTATTGAAAAACCATGCAATGTACATGTTAAAAGGTGCATGTTGTGGTATTTAAATTACATCTTAATAATAGACATGCAATAGATCCACTAAAATGTTTGTAATTCAGATGGTAGATAAAGAGTTAATTCCTCTACTATGCAAAGAGAAATTATAAATTGACTAAGAGACTAAATTACAATAAACAGAACAAATTATAACAAAATATAATTCATAGAAATGCATATGCAAATGGCATAAAATATACTCAATTCACTGACAGTCATAGAAGTCTAAATTAAAATAACAATAATCTATTGTTTTGCACCCATCACACTTGCAAAAATTATAAAGAACTATCATATCTGTTCCCAGCAGGGATGTCAGAAATAAAGAATGTTCTTATACATTCCAGGTTGGGATAGTGATATAGTTATAGCTATTTTGGAAGCTAGCAAGCAATAATTATTAATATTCAAAGTACATATATACTTTAACCAAGCAATTCCACTTCTGTGAATCTATCCTATTTAAATAAAAAGAATAGTTTCTAAGGACACAGACACAGAGACAGGCAAAAGTCAGTGCACTGTTTCATTGTGCCATTCTTTTGAATTAATGGAGCTATAACCTGAATGTCTTTTTCCAAATGAACAACTGTAAACCTACTTTTGCCAACTCCTGCATATTTGCTGAATTGGTTATTGGTGTTTATAGTGCCCCAAACTGAATCAACTTGGTACATCTGTATTGAGGAATATTATGTAACCACAAAAAGTATGAATTGAAGAACTACCAGAAGATTTTAGAGGGACTTGAATGGGTTTCATTGGACTGGAAAAGAAAGACACAGAAAGATCTATCTAATCTAATAAAAGAGTAATATGCAAATTGACCCTCACTCTGTTACACCTAAGCCATGCCCACAAGCCAATCAGAGCGGCTGTATGCAAATTAACCCAGCCAAGATGGCGGCCAGCAGCCATGGAGCTAGAGCAAACAGGAGGCTTTTGTTGCACCAGTGATGGAGGAAACTGTCTGTCTAGGTCACTCAAGGCAACAAAGTTTCAATTATAGAAGCCACGGAGCCGAAGCAAACAGGAGGCTTCATTGCCTGCCTAGGCCTCTGCTCAAAGCAACAAAGTTTCAATTATAGAAGATAAATAAACCCCAGAAACCTGCTTCCAGCCAGCCTCACTGGGGTGTTGGGTCAATGGGAGTTGTAGGCGGCCTGAAAATGGCCCTCAGCCCCTCACCCAGGCTGCCCAGGCACCCTAGTAGGGACTCAAACCCTGAAGGAACTGTGGGCAGGCTGAAAACAGCCCTCAGCCCCTCACCTAGGCTGGCCACACCCCCATGGGGTGAGAGTCCCCACTGGGGGGCTTGGCCAGCTTGCAAACAGCCATCAGCCCCTCACCCAAGTTGGCCGGGCACACCAGCAGGTGGATATCCCCCGAGGGATCCCAGACTGCGAGAGGGCACAGGCTAGGCTGAGGGACCCCTCCCAAGTGCATAAATTTTGTGCATTGGATCCCTAGTATATATATAAAAGCCTAAGTGACCATCACCACCAAATGGACGACCAAACAGGCTGCATGGGGCGACCAGACCAGCAGGGGTTAGTGTGGGATGACCAAATGCCTGAATAGCAGGCTGTAAAGATGGTGGCACCCATAGCCAATAAGGAGGGAATATGCTAATTGACTCCCATGCCCTCAAAGATGGCGGTATCCACAACCACAAAATGGCTGGCAGGGGTGGGCATTTGTGGGCAATCAGGCCAGCAGGGGAGGGCAGTTGGGGGCAACTAGGCATGCAAGGGAGGGTAGTTAGGGGTGACCAGGCTGGCAGACGAAGGTAGTTAGGGGCAACCAGGCTGGCAGGAGAGGGCAATTGGGGGTGACCGGGCTGACAGGGGAGCAGTTAGGTGTCGATCAGGCTGGCAAGGGAGTGGTTAGGGGGTGATCAGGCTGGCAGGCAGAAGCGGTTAGGGGCAATCAGGCAGGTAGGCAGGCGAGTGGTTGGGAATCTGCAGTCCTGGATTGTGAGAGGGATGTCCGACTGCCCACTTAGGCCCAATTTTACTGGGATCTGGCCTAAACGGGCAGTCGGACATTCCTCAAGGGGTCTCAGATTGGAGAGTGTTTAGGCTGGGCTGTGGGACAACCTCTCCAGTGCACGGATTTCATGCACCGGGCCTCAAGTGTGTGTGTGTGTGTGTGTGTGTGTGTGTGTGTGTGTGTGTGTATACCAAACCCCCTTTTAAGAAGATAATTGGAAAGAACAATATATCCCATTTTTATAAAATAATTACAAAGCACAATATGTATATATATCTGTATATCAAATACATAAATCTATATATGGTTATACTTTTAATATACCAATAACAAAGAGGGACAAAGATCACTTGGGTGGCAGTAGTGGGGAAGATACTTAAATGGAAACACAGATAGGTGATACAGAGAGCAGCTGCAAGGCTCCTGCAATGGTCCAGGAAGGACACGCTGAGGACTTTGGCTAAGTCAACCTCAGAGCTCAGGGGACTGAGCACCTTTCAAAAGTTCTCTTGGAACATCCTTTCTGAGGCCATCTTTTGGATGTTAGACTTCCTACTTGCCTTTTGTCCTACATGTTTTCCTGCTCCATGGCCAACACCCATTCCTCTATCTTGGATTCTCTTTTGCCCCATGAGGCCAGTCCCCAGTGAAAGCATCTCCACAGCTTCTCCCTACCCCCATCCTTGTCCCATTGTTGTGAGCATGCTCTCTTAGCCTTCTGATATTCTCCATTAATTTGGACCATTGAATTCCATAAAAAAACACACCCCAAACCAGACAGGGTCAATAAGACATCTACAATGATATCTTAATGGTCCTTTTCTGTATGTATCCTCTGTCTAAATGGATAATAAAGATACCCAGCTGGGACCTTCCTTTACCTCCATCTGGTCCCCTGCATGTTTTCTCTCTTTATCCCGCCTGTGAGAGTCAGCTCGACTCCTTTTTTCACTGTCTAGAGCTTCTGAGTTCTCCCAGAACTCCACGGTACTCCTTCATTCCAACCCAACTTTCCTTTCTTCACACCTAGACTAGAAATTCTCGTGTTGGTTGTGGGCTTATATATAAGAATCCTATGGGGAAAGCTTTTCAGAATACACATGCCTGCACTCTCTCCACCTTGGTCCCCTCCCGCATGTGTCATAGGTTCTAGAAAAATGAGCTCTTTTTTTTTTTAAATAATAGTATTAAGATGGTACCATATACTATCTTCATTTTATAAATTGGGAAACTAAAGACGTGATATTCCTAGGATCTTCAGGCTCCAGAGCACATGCTTTTATTTTACTGCACTCCCTAAGTTTTGGGAGAACTTACCAAAGACTCTGAGCAGGTTCCTTTACTTCTCAGAGGAACCATGGGAGCCTAATGCCCAGCAGCTTGTTTTGGTTTTCATGTTTCTACAAACAACTATGAAGCCTCCACTATGTGCCAGGCATTGAGGTAGGTGCTTGGAGTTGGGGATGAGGAAGTTAGAGGAGAGGGATGAAAATGCAAAGATGAGCAAAATAGGGCATCTGCTTTGGAGGAGCTCACAGCAAGTGGGGGAGCAGATCGGTGAGAAGAGGCCTTTACAGTGCCATGTGATGGGCACAGTCCATGAGGCCAGAGACACTGGGGACTTGTTTTACCTGTGAAGACTCTGATGAGCCAGTGTCTAAGACTCACGTCAAGTAAATGGGTCTACTTAGACTTACCTATTCCTAAAAGGGGGTACTCTTGTCCCTCTCCTTGACCATGCAAAGCCTACCTTCTTGGGGTCTGTATGTTTCACCCTTAATGGCGGAGGGCAGCCCAAAGTAGAACAAAGTTACTATCCCTCTGATTCCTGAGGACTCTGCGCCAACCAGGCTACCATGAGGTTCTGGCAGCAGGGACTTCTGCACTTCCCAGCCCCAAGCAGACAAAACAAAGTGTGTGGGTCTTTAAAGCATTTAAAGACATGAGTGGGATCTTACAGAAAAAATGGGGTTTCCCAGGTGAAGAAAATGCAAGAGAAGAGACTTCTGAACAGACGGAGGTACATGAGAAGAGGCAAAAGTTCAAAATGCTTGGACTACGGAGGAAACTGCCTGGGCTGGACCCCCAGCTCTGCCACTCCCCAGAAGTGTGGCCTTGGGCCATGTCTCCAGAAAGGGCAGCGCATTTCTGATTCTGAAATGGAGAGAAATGTGGGGGAGGTGGGGCGTGGAAAGTGGTGGTGACGCTGAAATTGTAGGTTTGTCCAGATTGTACGGATCCTACTTGAGCTCGGGCTTTAGTTGGGGAAATTAGGAGCTGGAGTAGGTTTTTCAGACGAGCGTGGCAAGGTCAAGAAAATTATTTTTGATCATTTCTTCCTAACTCCCCAGTGCTTTTCTGGCCTGGCAGGGATTTCTGTGAAGCTTTTGAAGAATGCCTATGAGTGGAATCAGCCACAGAGAGGTGGCGAGAGGAACACACATCTGACATGGATGGAATCGCCTATCTCTTCAGAGCAGAGTGGAACCCAGGGAAGGAAGGCGGTATCCTGGCGTGAGAGAGTGAGAGGGGCCGCAAAGCCAAATGCTTGCGCAGCGCCTGCCGTTCGGGGCCCGAGAACTTCTAAAACATCTGCTCTCCCCCTGCGCTTTCAACTTCTAAAAACTGTCTCTTTGATCTAAAAGAAAAAAAAAATGGATTCAGCCTCTAGGTTAAGGCTGCTGGCTAAGTATTTCAGAGGCTGCATGACTTAAGCATGAGCAGAGAGCCAGACATCAGAAGTAGCAGCTGTGGAAATAAAGGCAAAGCACTCAAGCTGTACGGATCATAGTGTTCTCACCTATAAAATGGGGATGTCACCCCGTCCCACATTCCTTCCCAAGGAGGGGGTGCAGGAGGTCAGGCAAGGCAAGTCCCTTCATCAGACATCTGTCACCATGTTTGTGACGAAACCCTCAAAACTACAAGGGCATAAAACAATAAACCCAGAATTAGCTCATGCGTCTGTAGGGTCCGGCTGATCTGGGCTTGGCCGCTCCTGACTGTGTTTGCTCGTGTGACTGGTCAGCTGCAGGTCACCTGAATGGCTCTGCTGATCCGGGCAGGAACCATCATACGCATGGGAGCTGGTTAGCTACCGCTGGTCTGGGATGGCCTTGAGATGACTTGGCTCTCTTCATGGTCATGTTCTTCTAATGGCAATGGCATAGGACAAGAATGAATGAGAAAAGGCAGGTGCTTTTCCAGCCTCTGCTCATGTCACACCTTCTAACATCCCATTAGCCAAAGCCAATCACATGCTTAAGCCCAGCGTCCAAGTGGGAGCGTGTTGCAGAGTTACAACGGCCTAAGATGAAGATGCAGGGAATGGTGTAGAACTGGGGGTGTCTTTGCCATCTACCATGGCCTCTATAAACTGTAAGCTATGCAAATAAATGAAAGGCAATGCTACTATCCAATGGCGATTTAATCAGTGTATGCTTGCTATGTTGATTGACATGGGCACTGATTACTTTCACAAGTTTTTCCAATGGCCCCAACATTTTTTTATAGCTGGAATAAAACTCCAAATAAAAATCCATC
Source organism: Murina feae (assembly GCA_004026665.1). Lineage (NCBI taxonomy): Eukaryota > Metazoa > Chordata > Mammalia > Chiroptera > Vespertilionidae > Murina > Murina feae. Next base: position 14,558 of record PVJC01008032.1, on the reverse strand, counting down.
TGTAAATTTTCGTCGGACAGCTGAAGCTCTCTGCTTTTTCTCCATCTGATATTACAGCGTGTGTGTGTGTGTGTGCATGCGTGTGTGTGGGGGGGTGGGTGTGTGTTTGTCAGGGGGATGGGTGTTAGTGGTGATTTTCTGCTTCCATTTAGCTTAAGTCATCAGTGATAACTTTAACTTGGCAGTTTCATCAGGGCTCTTTCTAAATGTGCTGACATTTCAATTAAATGTCAGTGGCATCATACTGTTTACCAGCTGGAAGATTTGTAATGGGGAATATTGGTAGCGCAGAGACTAGAGATTTCCATTTTGTGAAAAGCCAGCCAATGCCTTTTGTCTCTACTATACCCTGAGGGTCCTCTGCATGTGTGTTTTGACAGACAGATTGTCCCTTTAATATGTTCCTTGTGCTCTAGGTCAAGAATTTTCAAACTATTCCCAGAATCTTCATGGGGGCATTTCAAGCATTAGACCATGGAATAAAATGTATTTTGCCCTTCCAATTTAATTTTAAAAATAGCCTGGATTTTCAGGGCAGTTCATTAAAAAGCTATTATTTGTAACCATCTATTTACATATTAAGTCAGTAAAAGAGAACAGTTATTCCAAGAATGGACTGTGTGGAGCTAGTCTGCCTGGGTTTGAACCCCAACTCTGGCCACTCCCTCACGGTGTGATCTTGGGCCACATATCCAGGTTTCTTTTCTTTACAAAAAAAAAAAACATTGATTTTTACAGAAAGAGAGGAAGAGAAAGAGGGAGAAATATCTATTTGTTGTTCCACCTATTTGTGCATTCATCATTGGTTAATTCTTATATGTGCTCTGACCAGGGATTGAACCGGCAACTTTGACAGATCTCGACAACACTCTAACCATTATCCAGGTTTCTGGGCCTCTATTTCTGTACCTGGAAATGATAACATTATCAGTTCTAAGGCTTAAATGAGTTTAAATGTTTGAAGCACTAAGAGCAGTGCTGAAGTATTAGTTATTATGCATTATGAATATCATACAACCAAAATAAGATAAGGTAAAAATAAGATGCCGAAGTTGATACCAAAAATACAACTGTCATCCTTGCTTCCTGATTCAACCGTATTTGTTCATCAAAACAATCTCATTATTGTCACTGACTGACTTTGTAAAAAGTAAATATTATTCATTAGAAATTATAAAATTAACACCTAAGTTCCAGATAAAATTTCATTTTGGGGGAAAATGTTTTGTTGCTTAAAAATTTTTGAAAGCCACCACTCTTAGCCATCTCACAGGCTCCTGAATTAGGAGCTTCGAAGGCAAATCGGATCCAGCTACATGGCCCGAGAGGAGAGCTTCTGAGTATGTGCCCTGACCAGTGCCGAGCTGAAATAATTCCATGGTGGTTTTTGCTAGCACATGTGGTTGAACCAAATAATTTGAAAGAGCATTTGGCGACAATAATCTTCTATGGAAGTAGCAATTGCCTTGTGCATTGGTGGGGGTCTGGAAATGTCTTCTGAGTGGTTGCTAAATAGCCTGAATAGTGTGGCTATTACCATCACTGGTGTTAAGCCCTGTTCTAATCTTCTGGCCTCACAGAATTCACAAACACAGCAGAATTCCAAGGGGAGCCCAGGCAGGTCCCTGCCTCTCCACTCCTGCCACCCTGTGGACTGATTGCTGCAAATCACTTGGATTCAAGTTAAGGAAGAACCTGATGGGCAGGCAAGTCCAGAGCCAGAGGTTGGTCCCCTGTGGAGCTGCCCTCTCTCTCCCTGTGCTTGGGCAAAGCCCTGAACGTGTGCTTCCTCCCCAAAGGAGTAGCAGGGAGACTGGCTAGAAGGGCTGTGACAAGCTGTGCTCAGCACAGCTCCTTATAGTGGGCAGATCCTCCCCATGTCATAGGCGGACACACTGAAGTCTCAGTGACTCAGCAGAGCCTTGCACGAATGGTTTCTGACTGCAAGATCCTTGTGGACTTTACCCTCCCAGGCACCCTCAGGGGCTGCTGCAAGGAGGAGCTGGCAAGTGCTGAAAACTTAAACTTATAAATTAATGCAAAGCTTAATTAACCTGCATTATCACTATTTTTGTTATTATGGGACCCAATTCAGCCGTTTCTGGTTTTTCTGTCTCTGCCCAAGAGGCCTCAGGGAGATAAAATCTATTCTCCTTTAGCTTTTCCCATTGGGGGGAACCAAATGCTCCCATGTCATGGACTCCTACCTCCGTGTGGGTGGCTTTCTCCAGATCTGCAGAATAGAAATACTTTACTCTTAACATGCCTGTTATGGTTGATCATGCACATGGTTTTCACCTGTCACTTTTCACTGTAATGTACGTTGCTATAATAAACACTTTTTGTTCAGTGCCAAACCATCTTTGTCAGTGTGTAGGCATGTAATTGGTTTTTATGTATCTTTTTATCACAGCAAGACAAAAGGTCAGTTCTGAGAGTGTAGAAGATGTGCAAATATTGGACTTGCCCAGACGCCTCCCCTGACCGAGAGGGGGTGGGGATGGTGCAGAAAAGACCCGCACCAAATTGTGGAGGGGCTTGAATGGCAACTGCAGGTATTTTGACTTTTTTCTGGGAAAAGAAAAAAGAAGGTATAGATAAAAGGGAAGGATGGGTGAAATGTGCAAGCTGCGTGTGGGAGTGTAAATGTGAGGTCAAAGGATAGAATTGAATGAAACAAAAAGACATGAGATCAGGTTGTGATTGTTGTAGTTTTTAGAGCTCTCTTTGTCTCCGCTTCCTTCTCTATGCAATGATTGGAAAACCTGGAGTACAGAGGAAGAGTCCTGGTCCCAGAGCCTGATAGACCTTGATGTAAAATTTAGCTCAGCTACTTATCAATCTGTAAAGTGGGGAGAATTTAAAATACCCCATAGGATTATGGTGATAATACAATTACAGTGTAGAGAACACGGTCCAATGGTTGCACAAGCTTGGATAAGCACTAACTGTTTCATCCTCGTCAATTTTATGGACTGGAGGCTCCCTAAGCTGTCTTCCAGCTCAGATGTGCCATGGTTCCATTATGTGATGAGAAAACAATTTAGAACAATGAGGGTCTAGAAATTAAATCACTGGTTAATGACTTCATGGCTTAATCTAATTTTAAAAATCCTCTCCTGGCAAGAACCCCCAAAGAAAATAATAGTAAAGAGCTAAGCATTGCTCTGAGAAAAAATGATGTTGACTGGCGAGGTCTTCTTTAAAGTGTGTTTAATTCACATCACTTGATGCTGTCTAGACCTTACGGGTCAGTTTCTCCCCGTTCCCAGGAGAGGAATGGAATGACATGAGGAATACACCTTGACATTCTTAGATGATAAAAAAGGATTAAAAATCAATAGTCTTTCTGCTTCAGCTCTTTCAATTTTGTTTTCATATCCCTTCTATAGAATGAAGCACAGCTACTGAAGAATGACTGGTGCATTTGGAGGGACCTGCTGTGCTTTGCCAAGGGCCATAGGCAAGTTTTTCTAAGTGTCATTGCCAACTGCAGAATTCCACTGCATTGATGTTTACAGGGGTGTGGTGCTGGGCCTTGAGGAAGGGCAAACACTGGAGCTGAGCTATCCAATACGGTAGTCGTGAGCCACGTACCAAGTGCTCAATCAAGACATGTGGCCAATGGCTACTGTATCAGCATATAGTATGAGAGCACAGAGGGATATTAGAGATCGTCTAGTTTTGCTCCAAGCCAGGCTAGAAGGCAGAAGACCTATTTCTAGTCCCAGCTCTGCCACAAATTGTGTGTTGCCTTGGTTTGTCAACTAAAGATCACATGCTTTGGTTTTCTCATCTATAAAATGGGTTTAATTGTTCATTCAGTCTGTAAGCTAATTATTTTTATATCTACTAAGATTAGACACTGTGCTACAGACTGTAAACATTAAAGCAGGTTCTCTTGAATTTCTAGAACATCCCTGAGAGTGGATTGAAACACACACTGTGTCACAGGACTGCCAGCGAGAACCAGCAGATAATATGCACTGAGCACCTGTCGGTGGGCTTGGCACACAGGAGAGGCTCACTGTGCTGTCAGAAGCCACTGGGCATAAAGAAAACTCCCTTCAGGTTCTCCCCTCACATCTGGCTGGTCTTTCACACACGTTGGCAAGCTGAGGTTGGCCTAGGGAAGAGATGGAGCAGGGATCCAGAAGCTATGTGTCTAGACAAGGAATGACCTTAATCCAAGGCTCCCTCCCTACCCTCCTGCCCCTGCCCAGCGAAGTTATAGGCTCCAGAAATCAATGGGAAGAAGCACCACAGGGGCTCCCACCTGCTCAGATGAACCTGGAATATCTGTTCCTGAGGGAGAAGCTGGAGGAACGGCCTCAACATCTCATCTTGGCCCTACAGCATCTTAGCCACACTAGCATCACTGATTCCTAGGGTATAGGTGAAGAGGTGGATGGGAAGCCCACACATGATAAAAGACCCACCCACATTGACACTGTTTGGCCCTTCTTGCCCACATCGCTGCTGTCTGTGTCTCTTGTCAGGTATATGCCCAGGTGAGGGCGCCTCAGCCCCACAGCCCGGTGCTTCCAGAGGAGCATTCTGGGCTGGAGGAGAAGAAACCCAAGCTTCTGTTTCAGCCTTAGCTGTGTGATCTTGGGCAAGGCAACCAACCTCCAAGGCGCATCCATCAGTGAAATGACCACATCATGTGTGGGCTAATGAGAACCACTGAAAGCTGAAGGAAAGCGTGTGCACAAATCAAAGACTCAGGCAAGAGCATTTCTATCTTGTGACTGGCATGGGCACTCTGGAGAACTGTTGATCCTTGTCATGTAAGGAATCTGAGGCTTCGGGACCATGGAGAAGAAGCAAAGAAGGATCTGAAACCCTTCTCTACTGCTACCTGAAGCCTACTCTATTGCCTGGCTTCCTTCCCCAGCCATCTATAACCAGGGAATCTCAGGGACAGTCGGGTCTCAGCCTTCCTCTGTGATCAAATCCCTGTGACAGCAACTCTGTGCATTGATCATGTGGCCTGTGCTGGGACACTGCTGGTGACCAAGAGCTCACCACCTGTCAAGCCTTCCCATTCCATCTTTAGGCCATCGTGGCTGATAGAACAGCAGGGTGAAAGGTTGAGAGCTGACTGACTTATTGTTAGTGACTGCCTGAATGGCCAAGTTAAGAAGGAGGCTGGAGCTGCCCAGGCACAGTGGTAGACTGGTTGATTAATTAACTGTGTTTGCCATTGGGTTAGAAGGGGGCAGCTGTGGAATGCATGCAACATATCTGTGTCCCACCCCCCAGTACTATAAGCTCTTCTTTCTATGGGTCAATTCTGTTTTTACCGTGTTGGCCGTTATTTTCCCCCTACAGTGAACAATGTTGGTGGCCTTGCCAATTATCAATCCCCCTTTTGTCCTTCCCAACAGAGCCAAATATTGCTCAGGTTTCCACTGTTCCCCCAAGAAATCCACCAGCCCAAGTTGGGTCCTGATTAGTCTTAACCATCCAGAGCAATTCCATCTTTTGTACCACAGTGATTAACGTATAAATGAGTGTGTGACCCAAGTTCAGCCAGCGAGATGTGAGTGGAAATGTTTGCTGGGGACTTCTAAGAGCTTTCCTCATTATTCCGAGAGTTAGAGAGTTATGTCTTGCATTCCCACTGAACTTGACCAAGAGACCATGCGGCCCTCATTGCTACTGTTGGTCATCATAAGCACACTAGAATCACCAACTTAAGGCTGACACCGGATGGCAGAGTAGAGGAATGGAAAGAATCAGAGAGCTAGATTGTATCATTGAGCCCCTGACTCAACTAGCCCTGAAGACTGTCTATCTCTAGACCTCCAGCTACACAAACTAGTAAACATCCTAGTCATTTAAACCTGTTAGAGTAAGGTGTTCTGCTATCTGTACTAATTAATTCATCCTCCTTGGACCATGTAGAAGTTTCAGGTCTAATTCATCTTGAAATGTCTAGAGATGGCCACCCTCAGCTCCTGTATCTTCTCTTCTCCATGTTCAACTTTGGTTCCTTCAACTAAAGTTCCTAGAGACTGACTAGGAGTAGTTCAGTATTTTGCAGGCTATCTTCTGAGTGTATTCAAATTATTTTAAGCAATTCTATAATGGCTGTTTTCTGTACCTTGGCATCTGGTGAGGCCAGTAGAAAGTGAGTGCCTACTGTGTACCCTGCCACCTGCCTCTTGACATTGCTCCAGGAACCACAGGCTGCCAGTGGTCACACGGGGCTTCTCTTTCCACAGCTTGGCAGAGGCAGCCAAGTTCTTCCTGGCTTCTGGGTAAATAACTCATGTTCTCGTCACTGCGTGTCACAGATAGAGAGTTTTCAGTAGGGTTCAATGTAATTGCTACCATCTATCACTTTAATAGCCTAATGAAGGTGAGATGTAATTAGAAAGGGTGTCAGTGGAATATGGAGTTTGTTTTACAATTATCTATATAGCCGAGGGGGACCATCAGCACAGAACACTGCCTTTCAAAAGCCCAAGAAACATGTGGCATAAATGTTCATCACTGAGTGACTTAAAGGGACCCATGGTCAAACCCCACCATGTTTTCTTTTAGCTCCTTTGAATCTGATGCAGGTTTGCTTACACTGGGCAGTTAGGCAGGCTCTGAAGAAAACTGCATAACAGCCCTAACTGGTTTGGCTCAGTGGATAGAGCATCAGCCTGCGAACTCAAAGGTCCCAGGTTCGATTCCGGTCAAGGGCATGTACCTTGGTTGCGGGCACATCTCCAGTAGGAGGCGTGCAGGAGGCAACTGATCGATGTTTCTCTCTCATTGATGTTTCTGACTCTCTGTCCCTCTCCCTTACTCTCTGTAAAAAAAAAATCAATAAAATATATTTTTTTAAAAACTGCGTAACAACTGAGTTTTGCCAATCAAATCCTCCCTTCCTAGTGACTTACATTCACATCCCAGCGCTGTTTCTCTTCTCTTGTCAGGTCTTAAGTGTCTTTGGTTGTCCCTTCTTTGAAGAGCAATTAATGATTTCTTTAAGCAAACATTACAATCATCCTGACTTGCTGGTAGCATAACATCCCTTTTCTTCAAGTGAAAAATTTCTGCCTGATGGTTTTTCATTGTAGTAAAATATACATAGCATAACATTTAGCATTTTAGCCATTTTAAGTGTATGATTCAATGCCATTATATTCACAATGTTGTACAATCATCACTGCTATTCATTTCCAGAACTTTTTCATCTTCCCAACCAGAAACTCTGTATGCATTAAACAAAACCTCCCCCTCTCCTCAGTCCCCGGTAACTTCTGTTCTACTTTCTGTCTCTGAATTTGACTTTTTTTTTAATTGATCTTTATTGTTGAAAGCATTATATATGTCCTTCCCACCCCTCCGCCCCATTGGCCTCCTCCACCTTGCACCTCCCTCTCCAGCCTTCACCACCCTATTGTCCCTGTCCAGGGGTTATGCATATACTAGAGGCCCAGTGCATGAAATCGTCCCTCAGCCTGGCCTGAACCCTCTCACAATCCAGAGGATGTCCTACTGCCAGTTTAGGCCCGATACCATGGTAATCCGGGACCAATGGCTCCTAACCTCTCCCTGCCTGTCTGCTTAATTGCTCCTAACCACTGTGTCTGCCTGATTGCTCCTAACCACCTCTGCCTGCCTGCCTGATCACCCCTAACCACTAGCCTGCCTGATTGCCCCAACCCCTCTGCCTGCCTGCCTGATTGTCCCTAACTGCCTCTGCCTCCGCCACTGTGGCTTCATCCAGGAGGATGTCTGGAATGATGTCCAGAAGATCAGTTAGCTGTCTAGTCTAATTAGCACATTATGCTTTTATTATTATAGATTATTGTGGATGCATACAAGGGTTGATCTCTATCCATCCACCCACCCACCTTCCCTCTGAGATTCTTCAGTCTGTTTCATGCTTCTATGTCGCTGGTTCTACTTTGTTCATCGGTTTATTTTGTTTACTAGATCCCACATATGGACCTCATATAAGTGGAATCATACAGTATTTGTCCTTTTGTGTCTGGTTTATTTGACTTAGCATTATGTCCTCAAGGTTCATCCATGTTGCAGCATGTACCAGAATTTCCTTCTTTTTTGAGGCTGAATAATTTTCTATCGTATATAGCACATTTTTTAAATTCATTCCTCCATCGCTGAACACTTGGGTTGCTTCTGCCTTTTGGCTATTGTGCATATGAGTACTACTACTATGAACACGAGTTTACAAATGCCTGTTTCAGTCCCTGCTTTAATATTCTTGGGGCATGTATATATAATGAGTCTAACTTGCCTAGGGTCCAGAAGCAGGAACTGCTGGGTCTGACTCTGACCTGGGTCTTCTGATGCCAGGTTCAGGGCTACTTTGATGACAGTTCATTCTAAGCTCCTTGACTCAAATCCATTCCACGCTCTGGTGTAATGGTAGGAAGACAAGCAAGAGCCACAGAGCTTTTTCTTTCATCTTCCTCACACACACAACATCACCGTCCCAGTAACTGGCTGCACGTCTATTGCATTTTGCATGAAGGTTTGCTGAAGTGGAAATGAAGAGTCTCCCTGGTATTGTCTTCCGTGTTCTCCCCAACATTCGTTCATCAAATATTTTGAGAGTCAAAGCTCAGGCTGGTTTCTCCGGCTCAAATGTGGAATGAACACCTTCTGTAACCTTCTCTCTTGTGATGCCCTCTCCCCCGGGGGCCCCCACTGTCTTGGTTCGAATGTAGCTTATCCCATAGGAGGAAATCAGCGGCAGACCGAACGCAGGATGGCTGACCCTTATTTAGAAGATACTGTCAGTGGGAAGAACATTGCCCCCAGATAACGATCACTTGCTGTTAGATAAATGCCAGGGCTTGTCTCCTGATGGATGTGGTGAAAGAAAATAGCAATTACTCAGTGCAGCTCCCTTGGTTTGCAGCAGCACTTACCCTTGCTAAGGGACACACACCCTTTTGGGAACTGAGCCACTGGGGACCAAAAGCAGCCTCCGTTTAACACCCAGTGTCCAGACCAGGAGGCAGGGGATGCTAAATGGGCAAGAGGGAGGGGAAGCGGGGGCTCTGTCTCCAGTCTGCTGTGTGATTTGGGGTATTTGCTTTGTTCCAAGATGGCAGAGAATGAGCAATGACTTATGTCTGCAGTGGCAATGGTGAGGATGCGTATATGGGAGCTTTACCTGGAGAGGCAACACCCAAACTGGACTTTCATGTGACCATTCAGGTTACAAATATTCAGTGAGCACCTACTATGTGTCAGGCATTTGTGTTAGGATCTACATTACCACAGAGATGACCGTCAAGGATCTTTCTTCATGGAACTTACATTGTAGCCATGGAGATAATGACCAACTAAATAAGATCATTATGGATTGTGAACTGCGCTCTGGACAAGGTAAAGAGGGTAGTGTGATTGCCCATATGTGGAGGAGGCCTATTTTAAATCCAGTGAGGGGGGCAGTGTTCTAGGAAGGGGCTTTTGAACCGAGACTTGAAGGATGACAAGTCTTACACGAGAGCTGGTAAACACTCCAGGTGGAGGGATGGGCCAGTGCAAAGGCCCTGGGGTGGAAAAGAGATCACCTGTCCTGGGTACAGAAGGAGGGTGCTGTGGCTAGAGTCCGCTGGCACCGAGAGAATCTGCACCCTCATGGGAAAGAGCTGTCTTGCTGCTTTTGGGAACAGGGGAGGTTTTAAGGAAGAGAAGGATTTTAGGGTTAGAAGAAGTGCATGGCCTGGAGACCACCTCAGCACTTCCCGTCTCACTCTCTGAATGACCCCATTGATCCTACGAGTCTTCATATAAAACCTTTATCTTTTGTTCATCATGAATTTTTTAAATGAGTTTTGATGTTTTCTATAAATTGCAGTAAAATGTGATTGGATTATAGAATTCTTCATTCCCATTCACATGTTGTGCCTTGCCCTCCTCACCCTAGTTCCAGCACTGCCTTCTAGGCCTTTGCCTTCAGACGTGGCTCAAAGGGCAGGAGCCCGGAGATGCTACAGCTTTTAATTCCTGCCGCCAACTGTGGAGCACTTCTCACCAGCCCCTGCCCCTTTCTCTGCGCGTTATGATGTGTGCTCACAGACATGGCTCTTCTCCCTCATCGAATCTCTCTCAAACACAGAGGAGCTGGATCACCACAGTCATCCCCAGGAACCGGTACCCCAGGAGGGCTTCAGAGCAGAGCGAGCAAGCACCCATTCTCTCAGACACTTGGCAGCAGAGCCCCCCGCCTGAGGCCCCACAGATCCGGCTGAAATGCCCCTCGTCCCATGCAGGGCACAGCAGCCTTAAAGGGAGGCTTTGCTTTCTACCTGAAAGAGACAAGGGAACCAACAGAGCCTGGCGAAGGGCCTTCAGGAAGCGCACCAACCCCAGCGAGGCAGCCGCTGGCACACTAGCCAGGCAGGGATTTTGATGCATCTATCCGGCTTCCTCTGAAGCCCTGGTGCACTTCCTGACGCGGGGCCCAGTAAGCCTCACACGTGGACTAAGAGGCTCTATTAGAGAGGCCCTGGAGGCAGCCAGCCTGGTGGGAGAAGCCTCGGCTGGGTCAGGGGATCAGAGTGCAGCTCTGTCTGAGCTGCCCACGGGTTCACATCTGCGCGTCTGTGATAGAGCTCCAGACAGACATCCTAATTCCCTACAGGGCAGCGACTCCTCCAAGGCTGAGATCTGTCCTTATTAGCTTCTTAAATCTCGTCTCCAGCATGTCATACGTGCTCGGCACATGGAACACCCTTAATACATTCTGGTTGAATGATGTATGAGATAAAACATATCGGAAGCCCTGGCCACTGTGGCTCCGTTGGTTGGAGCATCAAACCTGTGCACTGTAGGGTCATGGACTGGATTCCGGGTCAGGGCACATGCCCAGGTTGCGGGCTCGATCCCCAATAGGGATGTGAGGAGGCAGCAGATCAATGTTTCTCTCTCATCATTGATGTTTCTATCTCTCTATCTCCTTCCCTTCCTCTCTTTCTAAAAGTCAATGAAAACATATTGGAAAAACATCAGAAATGAAAGTCCTGGATGCACCCGGGGGCCCCTTAAACTGTCCTTAATAATCCGTGTCTTCTACTTTCTGCCTTCTCAGCTGGGTTTATTCTTACTAATAAACTCTTCCTCCCGTCAGAACTAAATTGGAAAATTCATCCTTGTTCTTGAAGGCCTTTGAATAATGTTTGAAGTATACTTAATACACTGAAGGGAAGATTGGATTTAGGGACGAATATGGATTTCATGCAGAACAGATCTAGGCTTGGAAATTGCTTTTACTTTAAAAAATCGTTTCTTAAGTGTTATATAATTTTTGAGTGCAAAGGATATGCATTCACACAAATTCCTCAAACTCGCGCCACAGTCGACAGGAAACCCAGCGCATACAATTTAGTGTGAAATCTTCCGCTCTCCCCTTTTCATTCGTCTTCTCTGCAGTATGTGGCATCCTGAAACGCTCTTCCCAGAGTTCCCCCCTCTCCTGGCTTCCGCGATGACCTCTCCATTCTCTTTCTTCCACTTGAAGTTCTCCTTTTTTACCTTCTGCCTCAGTCTGTGCTGTCTCCATCCCTGCTCCCTGCCCTGTAAACACTGAACTTCTCGGGGATTCTCTCCCAGGATGCACTCCCTGTGCTCAGGTGCTGGCCTGCCACTTCGGTGCCTGTGACTTCTTATTTTTCTCTCCAGCTCTCGCCTAGTCCTGTGACTCCAGTTGCAATCCTCAACCTCCTCGGGGAGCTCCACATGGGCTCTTATTGCGCCTGAAATTAAATCTGTCTGAGAAAAACACATTTGCTCACTTCTTCCAACCTGGAATCCTCGTCTTAATGAATGACTTTGGCACCCGATTTCCGCATGCTGGGGCAAGCGCTGACGCCCCCGGACTGCTCATCTCTCACGTACAGATGACTGCAAACGCTATGGGAGTACATCTCACTGGTGCCTTCCTCACCATAGCCATCGGCCCTGATCCAATTCAAACCCTTACTATTTTTTTAAATTTTGCAAAAATATTGCAAAGCTCTCAAATGAGTTTTTGCCCTTCAGCCTCCTTTTGCTCCAATCTGCCCACCCCACCACGCCTTGGTCCATGTCCTTGGGGTCTTGCTGTTGGGAACCTGATGTTTTATTGCCTCCCCTGCCCAGTGAGTGGGCTCTGGGAGCCACAGGACAGGCAGGTGGCTGGGATCAAGCTCCTGTCGCTCAAACTGCCCCTGCCCTCCCCCGCCTGGTGGCGGGAGGGTACCACCTTCACCACACTGGCCTAGGTGTGGCACGAGCTGACTGTGAAACCTCGGTGCTTTTTCTCATCCCTTCTCTAAGTTCCCTCTCCACTGGAAGCAAAAAGCCCGCTCTTGCATCCAGCTTCAGAACTAGGACTTAAAAAAACCCCTTTTTATTAAGGAGAATTTCAAACATATGGAAATAGAGAGAAAAGTATAATAAATCCCAACGAGCCCCCACCTAGCTTCAACCAAAAAATTTTAACTCATGGCCACTCCTGTATCTTCTCTACCTGCAACACTCCTCTCCCCACCCTGGACTATTCTGAAGCAAACCCCAAACTGCAGCACTGGGCTCAAACAGTGGGAGCAGCGGGGCACAAGCCCTTCAGTGAGGCCAGCCTAGGTACCCATGCTCAGCTCTTCTCAGCACCTCCCATGTGGCAGCTCTTAAGGGCAGGCTTCTGCCAGGGACCCTGGGGCTCAGCTGTGGCTAATCATGGCATGTGGCCCTCTGCACCCATTGTCATCCATGGGTGACACCACCCGTCTGCAGGGAGTGGAGTAGTTGGGGCTACATGCCTGGTCTCCCTGCACCCAAACCCTCTGCTGAGGAATCGGGCAGCCAGCAAAGCACTGCCCACCGCTCCCTAAGCTGGAACTTCTTGCCTACAGGGGCTCATCAGATTTCCAGAATCTCAGAGGGAAGGGGGAGGGCGTGGGGAGAGACTGACGAAAGAACTTGTAGGCATATATGCATAACCCATGGATATAGACAATAGTGCGGTTTTAAAAAATGTTAAGATCCATTCCTGAGCTTAATGGGGGACTGAGGGAGAAGGAACAGCAGCCAAACAAAAGGAAGGAACCCAGATTCTGAAGAGTCAAAGAGGGAGATATGGTATTCGGGTTCCTGGGGACCCAGTAGGACCCAACAGAGTAGTTTAGGGCAGGAGCAAGGATGACCAAGTCGCAGGTGGCTCACTAAGGGGATACTGTGTCCAGGCAGCTGGGAAGCAGTGGTGTCAGGCCTGGAGTTGCAGTGGTTGGTGCCTCCCTCACCTCAGCAGAGCCTTTTTTGTCATCAAAGACATTTGCAGGGCTCTGGGCTCAAGATACGAATTTGCATATTGCTTTACATAAGTCAGCATATGGAGTTCACTCACCCCTAACACCAAGAAAGGGAAATTAAATTCAATTAGATTAATTAGTGCAACTGATTGCAAACTGTTTTCAGGCCTAATATTAAGGGTGCTGCACGCAGGAAAGAGAGAGTGGAATTCTTAATTGGGATTGGTGGGAGGATGGGAGGAAGGCAGGCAGCCCAGCCAGGTTTTCTGGAGAGTGAGGGAGAGAAAGAGAGAGGGTGGGAGGAGGGTGTGCCTGGACTTCCAGGGGACATTAGCCCTCCACCACGCCTCCCCGCCACACACACACACACACACACACACATACACATACACACACACACACACACACACACACACACGTCTATACAACTGCTCCAGGCTGGGCACAGACTGACTTCCTTGGAAATCAAGCTTAGGCTTGGTGCCACTCTCTCCATGATCCCTTCCAATGCCCAATGCTGCATTTGTAGTGTTTGAAGAGGGCCCTCCAGATTGTGTAAGTTTCAGGTCCTAAAAGCTGACACCTGCCTCCGCTACTCTCCTGTCCTTCTGCGTCCCCTTCCCTTGCTGGCTCACTTCTCCCTTTTCCTGCCTTATTTCTTGGAATTTAGGGTGGAGATAAGGCTCCAGGAAGGAGAGAACGTGGGGGTGAGGCCCTGTGAGCACAGGCCTGGCCAATCCTGACACCCAGCCTGGCACACACTGGCAGCCTCCAGCTCCCCAGGGGTCAGGAGTGAACTGGCCACCCTTTTCAGGTGTCTGACCTGCGCTCAGGGCAGACGGCATGTCTGGGCCCGTCTGTCTGTTGCTGGTCCCTCTCTGGCCTGCTGGGGTTGCTCAGGGCATGAGAAGGATGAGCCTCTGCTTTGTGTCCTGTGAGCCTTAGGTCGTGTGCTAAGAAAGGACCCTGTCAAGAGGCCCAGCTTACCTGGCTGGGGCCCCACCTCCTGCAAACACCTGCCCTGCCCACTGGATGACCGCTCCTTCCTGGCATTCTCATGCCAGCAGGGCAGGTGACAGGAACTGTGACAGTGCCTGCCCCTCCACGACCTGGTCCTGGCTCTCTCCTGTGTCCCGGGCTTATGTCCCTGAAGTCTCAGCGTGCCTAGGTCTGAGTCGCTCTCAGTTCTGATAAAAAGGGATTCACACATTTCTTTTACTGTTGCTTTCCAGGCCTGGCCCCTTAGATAGCAGAAGGCAGGGCACTCCCCAGAGAGTCACAGTTGGT
>PVJC01008031.1:0-49532 GCA_004026665.1 Murina feae | reverse complement strand
ATCAGCAGTCTCTAGAAACTTCTTGAAAAACCTGATAACCGTGGTTTTGAACTCTATATCCAGTCGTTTGCGTTCCTCCATTTCTTTTTTCTCTGACCTGTTTCGTAGTCTCCACATTTTGGCTTTCTGTGCTGGGTGTCCTATATAGGGCCCAGTGATTCAGCCTCCCCAATCACCTGGGGTGGACACTCTTGTTGTACGCCTTTGAAATCTGGGTGCACAGCCCTGTTGTAGTTATCACTGGGAGGTATCACTGGGGGGAAATGACCTGCAGGCCTTCTCCTCGTTGTTTGGAGTTTGGATCAATTTGGAGTTCTGTCTCAGCTGCAGACCCTTAGGTAATGTTGCAGGCAGGTAGGCGGGGTTGTAGGTGGGGTGGACGTGGTTGTAGGTGGGGTGGGGCGGGGTCTCAGAGTCACCGGGGGTGGAGCGATTCACAATGGCGTTTCTACTGCGCTTGGCATCTCCAAGCCGTAGGGTCTGCGCACGATTCTCAGTCCCCGACTCTCCCGGTCGGTGATCAGTGCGAATAGCAGTGCTACAGCGCCACTGGTCTTCCGCCGCTCCGTTGCCCCACAGCCCGCGCTGCACTCAGTGCGTCCAGGGAGTCCACAATCTTCTAAGCCGCGGACCAGATCGCCGCTGCCACCCCTTCACCCGAACCGCCGCGCGCAGCTAGGGAGGGGCGGGGCCTCGGGGAGTTTGCAGGGCGGGGCGGAGCAAACAGCTATGGCGCTTCTCAGCCCTGCGCTGAGAGACACCAGGTCTCTGTGTCCTGCGGTATTTGTTGCAAGCAACACTGAGAGAAACTCGCTTCGGATTTCCTCCAGGTGCCAGTCAGTCCCCCTTCTCCGGGTGTCTGGGTCTTCAGAAACTCGCTTGGAACTGGAGTTCAGAGCCGCTGGGAACTTGTGGCTCTCTCCGTTTTGGAAAAGAACCGCGTCCTCCAGCACCAGCCCCCACCCTGAGCCCGTGCGCGCGCCTCCGTACCTTCGTCTTTGTACTTTGCTTCCGCCGCTCCTCCGAGTCTCAGACTCTTTTCTAGTTGTAGGATTTTCACTCAGCCAGCCTTCCTGTGGGTGTGAGTGGTGTTCGTGTTTTCTTTTCTTGGTTATTCCAAAATAGTTTTTCACGGCTGCATTTACAGTGTTTACCTTATGCCGCCATCTTGCTATCTCTCAACCCAACCACTTTCAGTGGAGGAAAAAGTTTCAGTCGAGTCTTTCTGTATCAAACATTGTTCTCAACAATTCCGTTAGTTAGAATGGGGTTCAGGGCTAAAGAAAAGCAAAGAGGTGCTCTCTCTCTCTCTCTCTCTCTCTCTCTCTCTCTTTCTCTTTCTCACTCAAAGGAAGTTATCTCAGAAGAGTGACAGCAGACAGTGAATGCACTTGTCAGCCTTGGATTATCTGCATTGGCTTAAGCATTTTAGTTCACATTATCTAGTCTAAAAAAGTTAGTCTCAAGCCAAATTTCCGAATTTTTTTTTTTTACCAAAAAGAATTCCTTGAATTAAAATGGACCAGAGAGAGCCAAGTCCATAGCCAACATTGCTACTGAGTCAAGGCTTAATAATACTTATTCACTGATTAACTAAACCCTTTAATGATGCTAAGAGACCATGACGCATTAGAAATCTTTCTATGCATATGGCATATGGCATGCCTGTATTTAGATGTTTCTTGCATTGTTTTCTCATAACTTGCCATGGAAGTGACATTGAGTTTCTAGCCTTGACACTGACAGTGTGATCTTGGGCAAAACACTTAGCCTTTCTAGGTGTCAGGGTTTTTAATCTGTCAAGGATCTCCAGAAAACACTTCACGGTTGTGATATGTGATGACCAAGAGAGCGAAAATGTATTTATTCTTTCTTAAAAGCTTTCGGTGAAATGTCATAGAAGATATATTTATGGTGCGAAAGAAAGTGATCTCACTGAGAAGGAAATGGATGGAGGGCCAAATTTTATTTCTCTAGCAAGTCTTTTTCTTTCTAACTAGAGGCCCGGCGCATGGATTCATGCACTGGTGGGGTCCCTCAGCCTGCCCTGTGGGGATAGGGCCAAAACTGGCTCTCCGACATCCCCTGAGAGGTTCCGGATTGCAGGCCAGGCTGAGGGACCCCACCGGTGTACGATTGGGCCGGGGAGGGACCATGGGAGGGCTCCAGCGCGTGTCCGGGACTTCTCGCCCAGTCCCAATTGGCCAGACCCCAGCAGTGTCTGCCCCCTGGTAGTTGGTGTGCATCATAGCGACTGGTTGAACAGTTGAACGATCAGACACTTAGCATATTAAGCTTTTATTATATAGCACTAGAGACTCGTTGTACAAAGAAATTCGTGCAATAGGCCTTCCTTCCCCTGGCTGCCGTCATCAGTTCTCCTGTGGCACCCGGGACCCGGGCTTTCGCTCTGGCCACAGTGGAGAAGCCAAGCCTCCTCAGGCTTCAGTCTTTACTTGGGCGGAGCCTTCAGTCTTTGCTCTGCGCCTGCATATGTACATTAACCGCCATCTTGGTTAAGTTAATTTGCATGCTCGTCCTGATTGGCCGGTGGGCGTAGCGGCGTGACACCAATTTGCATGTTTCTCTTTTATTAGTGTGGATTATTGATTTCTACCATCCAGAAGGTCATGAGAGGCATAGGTGCGACTAAGACATCCTTAGAGCCATGGTATAAGGACAGGAGCCGAGAAATGATAAAAATTCAACTGAAACCAAAGAAGACAATGTGGGCAGCCCAGCCTCACGCCTCCTCGTTACCGTAGAAAACAACACAGAAGAACAGACAGAAGAGAAGATCGATTTGGGAATGACACGCTCGGCCTCACATCAAGAAAGGTGATGCCTAACCTTCCAAATCACTGTGACTCCAAAGAGGAAAAATCAACAAATGGCAGCTTAAGGTCTCTCATACTCCTATGACCTCATCCCACGTGAGGGTCCCCAGAGAAGGCCCCACAGTTTTTCAGGGCGTCATGAAAATCTGTGGAGAAGTACAGAGATGAGGGAAGAAGGCTACCCCGAAAAAGCATGTACCCTAAGCATAAAAGGTATCTGAGTGCATCAAAGCGAGGATTATATAGAAGGCTTTTCAACCAACGTGCAAATTAAGACAGCAGGCTGAATTTAACAGGGCAGGCATAATTTAAAGGGACAGGTCTGCTAAAAAAGACACACACGTCCTAGCTGGTTTGGCTCAGTGGATAGAGGGTCGGCCTGCAGACTGAAAGGTCCCAGGTTCAATTCTGGTCAAGGGCATGTACCTTGGTTGTGGGCACATCCCCAGGAGGGGGTGTGCAGGAGGCAGCTGATCAATGTTTCTCTCTCATCGATGTTTCTAACTCTCTATCCCTTCCCTTTCCTCTCTGTAAAAAATCAATAAAATATATTTAAAAATAATGAAAAAAGAAAGGACGCACACACACACAAAGGAGAGAGAATCTCTGTTTGGCAATGGGTAGTGAACAATACAAGGAGAAAAAGGGGATATATTTAGGGTCCTGAGAATCAAAGAACTTTAATTGAGAAGCTGACCATCCCCAGCCCTCATCCCTGCAAAACAAATGAGCAAACCAATAAAAAAATAATCATACATAATAAAAGGGAAATATGCAAATTGACCTTAACAGCAGAACCACTGGGAATGACTGGTCACTATGACACACACTGACCACCAGGGGGAAGACACTCAGTGCAGGAGCCGCCCCTGGTGGTCAGTGCGCTCCCACAGGGGGTGCGCTGCTCAGCCACAAGCCAGGCTGATGGCTGCCAGCACAGTGGTGGTGACGGGAGACTCTCCCACCTCCTCAACAGCACTAAGGATGTCCAACTGCAGCTTAGGCCTGCTCCCTGCTGGCAAGTGGACATCTCCTGAGGGCTCCCAGGCTGTCAGAGGGATGTCTGACTGCCAGCTTAGGCCTGATCCCCCAGTGAACATCCCCCAAGGGGTCCCAGACTGCGAGAGGGCACAGGCCAGGCTGAGGGACCCCCCCTGAGTGCACAAATTTTTGTGCACCGGGCCTCTAGTAATAAAATAAAATAAAACAGGCAAAAATATCTGGACCGCTGTGTTGATAGATGAGGATTCCATTACACTAGGAAGCATGTGAACTACCTCAATACTATAAAATTAAACAAATGGAAAGTCAAGTTTATATAGAGATATTGGAGAAAACCAGGAAACAATGTCATACACATTAAAAGAGCATTCCATCTGAGAAGAACTAGGAAATAGCAGACACCTGTAAATTATGCTGCAGGCGACACCCTGGAAAAATCTCTGCATAGTCATTTGTCCCACACTCTCCTGTGGAAACCTTCACCCCTTTCCTAGCTACTCTTTCTCAGAAACATTTTTTAAAATACATTTTTATATAGATTTCAGAGAGGAAAGGAAAGGGGGGGGAGAGAGAGAGAAACATCCATGATGAGAGAGAATCATGGATCGGTTGCCTCCTGCACGCCCCTACTGGGGATTAAATCCACAACTCAGGCATATGTCCTTGACCGGGAATCGAACTGTGACCTCCTGGTTCAGGCCTCGGAAACAGTTTGTGATGTTATTTGGGAAAGAAGTGTCTTAGGTCATTCAAATGTAAGATGACTTGTGATCGGTTAATAGTGAATCTGTCTTTGATGCCATTTCCCCCTTAAGTTTGTTCAGGTCAGTTGGCTAAACGATTGAGCACCAGTGTTGTACAATCCATAGAAGTAGATTCTAGCTCCCTTCCCTCCCTTCATTAAATCATTTACTAAGTTCTTTCCTTGCCTTACCTTTTGGCTTATATTTCAAAATGGTATTAAAACTTATAACAACAACTAGAGGACTGGTGCACAAAATTCGTGCACTGGAGAGGGCAGTCCCTCAGCCCGCCTGCACCCTCTCACAGTCTGGGAGCCCTTGGGGGATGTCTGACTAACAGCTTAGGCCCACTCCCCATGGAGAACAGGTCTAAGCCAGCAATCAGACATACTTAGCACTGCCACAGAGGCGGGAGAGGCTCCCGCCACCGCTGCTGCACTCACCAGCTGTGAGCCCAGATTCTGACTGGGCAGCGCTCCCTCTGTAGGAGTGCACTGACCATCAGGGGGCAGCTCCTGCATTGAGAGTCTGTCTTCTGGTGGTCAGTTTGTGTCATAGGAACTGGTCATTCTGTCATTCCGTCAATTTGAGTATTAGGCCTTTATTATATAGGATAATAACATTTCATGTTACATATTATTTTTATATGAATTTCTATAAAATTCATAATCCTCAAATTCATACTCCTTCTTTAGGTTTATTTTTCTTACACTGAGAGTATAACATTGGATTAAAATTTTGTGATGGGATGATTTTGTGATGGGATGATTTCCAGTTGAGGAGCAAGAATGCTCCTCTGTATTTATAGCAGATTTGAAGCGAGAAATTTCTTTGAGAATTTCTTGCCAGGAAAAATCTTTGTTTCCCTAAGGATCCCACTGTGCTTTTCTTCATGTTGATGGTGCAAGCCATGGATATTCCTACATCACACATTTGTCCTCACTCCTGAGAAAATCAGACAATTCTTTGATATTTATTTAAGGCCAAAGTATTAATCCATAGGGTGGGAAATATTTTCCTTTCCTTTTGTTGTTTTTTTTTTTTTGTCTTGTGTTATTTATGCTATAGAGTTTTACGTATGTTTTTGTAAAATATATTCTATTGATTTTTTACAGAGAGGAAGGGAGAGAGAGAGAGAGTTCGAAACATTGATCAGGTGCCTCCTGCACACCTCCCACCAGGGATGAGCCCACAATCCAGGTCCATGTCCTTGACAGGAATCAAACCTGGGACCCTTCAGTCTGCAGGGTCTATCCACTGAGCCAAGCTGGTTAGAGCTGTATGTTTTAATATAAACTGCCTCATATCCTTTGGAGGAAAAGTCTTGTGATAGGATTTGGATTTATATTAGGGGATTGTGAGGGGAGTTTTAAAGAGCAGGAATCTGTTCTGGGTTGGGCATGGCCAGGATGCAGGGCCAATGTAGGCACTGGGCATTCTGATTGAAGTCAGGAGAAGGAAAATGAAGTGTTTTTGCTACAGAAGCAGTAGAGAGGGAGATATTTGGACAGTTAGTGGTAGTGCAGTGACCTTTTTGTCTGTGTTGAGACATCTTATAGAATGGTCTTGTGTTTGCCCTTAAACAAACTTTTTTAAAAAATGTATTTATTGATTTCAGAGAGGAAGGAAGAGGGAGAGACAGAAACATCAATGATGAGAGAGAATCATTGATAAGCTGCCTCCTGCATGCCCCACACTGGGGATCGAGCCCGCAACCTGGGCATGCGCCTTGACCGGGAATCGAACCATGACCTCCTGGTTCATAAGGTCAACATTCAACCACTGAGCCACACCAGACAGGCCTCAAATAAACTTTTACATCTCCCTTAAGAATTTAAATTTGGAGCCTTCTCCGTAATAACAGTTATTATAAGAAAAACTTTTTATGACCTATCTATATGGCAGAGCAAATATTTAATTACTGAACCTCTACTTTTCTTATTGTCCTGTGAAAGTCCCGCCTCCCTTCTGAAGCCTTCAGCCCCCTACTTCAATCCTTAGCTCAGGGTGTCAGATGTACCTCATTTTACACCTCTGTCTCTAACCTCTCAGATATGTGGGGTGTCTGACTCTCCCATGTATGTGAGGTTCCTGTGCATACTTATGGAATCAAATTTGGTCATTTTCTCTTGTTAACCTGTCTTATTGTTGATTTGGTAACTAGGCCAGCCGAAAGAACCTAGTTGGGTAGAGCAAAATGTTTTCTCCCCAACAGAACTAGAATGGATTGGGAGAAGAGATACGCATGGCATGGTACCTCTCAGCCAGTAGGCCAGAAAAAGAGAGAAAATGACCAGAATGCAAACAATGATGAAAAAAGACAGACTCCCCTCTTTTTCACCTTCACTCCTTTTTGATGACTCTGCATATTCCCTAAAAATGAAATACGCTACTTAACTGTTTCAGTTGTAAAAACAAAAACAACAACAATATCAACATTTTATGGGACAAGATCATTCTGAACCAGCCCATAGCACCATCATGATAACTTAAACTCAATTATTGACACATTTTAAACGGCCATCACCACGTCTTCATTAGCTCTGCTCCATCTTTAGAATGTCTACGAAGTGCTCTTTTAAAAAAATAAACGAATAAATAAAAGCTATTTATTTTCTTTTTTGGCAGGAAAGTAATTGTGAAGTTTTTAAGTAAATGAAAAGGGCTTGTTTTTTTGGCATTCAAATGTAGAGTTCTCATTTCCTCTCTTTAAATGTTTAAAGGATTTTGGAGGTGGGGGTCAATTTCAGCATGAAGACACATTAAAATTCAGCACAGCCAAAACCCATAGTGGATTAAAAAAAAAAAAAAAGATGTTAAATATCAGCAAATGGATCTGATCATCTGCAGAGTATTTCTGCTGTCAGAGGAGGACCGTGGGATAAAAATCACATGCTCCGGATTTGACATCCCCTGGCGTCTTGTAAATAGCCTACACGAATCCATACCTTAAAACTGCCAACACCAGCAAAATTGTGCCCAAGTTTCTAGTAAGTTAAACAAGCAAAGCGGAGAGAGGAAACGCGGGTAGATTGCATATGAAAACCCAAGGACCCTGAAAACTGACCTCAAACTCAATTCACCAGAAGGTAGTCTCTGAGCTTTCGCAGGATTGTCCGCGTGTTTGTAAATCAAAGAGCATTTCTGGGGTGTGTTCCTCTGAGTGAATGGAAGAAGAGAGAATTGATCATGGGGTGGGGGGGGGGCAGGGGAGGATGAGGGGCTAAGTGAGAAGAACTTCCTATGGGAAACATTTTTTTTTTTGAATAATTCAAAATATTTTTGTCGTTATTGAATTTCTGCCTCAAGGGAATAGCAAAGCCATTCTTTTGGCTTGGATTTCTAGCATTGTAACACCATCTTTCCCAAAAGGCAAAAATAAAATAATAAAATAAAATAAAATAAAATAAAATAAAATAAAATAAAATATAAAATAAAATAATGCATGTATCATAAGGTGACCAGACGTCCTGCTTTTGGCGGGACAGTCCCAATTTTTAACAATTTGTCCCGCATCCCGCGGCATTTTAAAAAAGTCCCGATTTTTGGAAAGAGACATATGTACTAGTCTTTGTAATATTTTAAGTTATAATAATAATAAAAAAGAACCCCCGGTCAATGGTGTCCCACTTTACCAATGTTAAAATCTGGTCACCTTCGTGTATCCATGTGTTTTCAGATTTAAAATTCAAAAAAGTGAGTTTACCCCCAAGTTGGGAAGGTTTTGTCCCTATCAGAAGTTCTTCGGAGACTAAGATGGAGCCTACAATACATCCAGTTGAGTGAAGGTTTTGTTAACTAGCACCGTAGGGCTAACCATTTCCCCCCCAAAAAATACTCAAAGTTCTGAAAAGCTTGTTCCATCAACAATTTCCGTGACCCTTTCATACAGTTCCTCCCGTTGTGGTGACCCTCAACCATAAAATGATTTTCGTGGCTACTTCATCACTGTGATGTCGCTGCTGTTATGAGTCGTCATGTAAATATCTGATATGCAGGATGTATTTAGGCGACCCCTGTGAAAGGGTCGTTCGACCCTCAAAGGGGTTGCGACCCACAGGTTGAGAACCGCTGTGTTAATAGTTCCCTCCTTTTCTTAAGTTATTAATTGGCAATGAGACCCTTTTATTAACATACTATATGTTGCTGTTACCTAAATACCATGAGTTGTTATTCCTGCCAAAAACAAAACAAAAAAAAAATTAAAAAATTCATCTTTTATTTTTGCTCTCTGACATTGTATTAGGGCAAATGTGTGTCTTGGTATATGAAAGATGATAATGGCATGCATTGAGAACACCCTGGACAGTAGATGATGTCTAAGCATTTCATGTCATTCTTAGGACCAATCTGCAAGGGATTCGAGAAGGAGATGGAGGCTCATAAAGTTGTCAAAATCTTACATAGCCAGGCAGGTGCGAAGCTGAATTTTGAACCCTGATCTGCAGGATGCTAAACCCCACATTTTTTCACCCCTTGCTGGCCGGCGGCATTTTGACAAGCAGCTTAGTCGCCTGTAGTTTATGGACCACAGAATTTTCTGGGGACGTCAGCTTCTCTGACCCTCCCAAACTCTCCCCAAAACACACACGTGGCCATAGTCCACTCTTACGTGCCGTGAACACAAATACACTTGCAGTGTCCAAAACGAACATTTCAAGGAAGCTAGCTCCTTGGCAACTTGCCTTTTCTGTTAACCCCTATCGATCGACCTTCAGGTTGGCGTTTATCATGACACGGTGTCACCATGCACGAAACATTTCTCCGTTCGTAAACTTTTGGATCGTTTCCTGTTACTTTTGCTCCTGCAAACAGTTTTGCCATACATGTCAACATTTTTATTTTTTTGTACATTTGCACACATACTTCTGACCCTGAGCCTTTAGAATTTGGGGCACACGCCTCGGCGTCGTTTGAAGGAGGTTGCCAGGTGGCCCTTAAAAAGTCGCCATGAGCCCTGGCTAGTGTGCGTAGTGATTAAAGCATTGGCCTGTGGACTGAAGGGTCCCAGGTTCGATTCCGGTCAAGGGCACATGCCTGGGTTGTGGGCATGATCCCCAGTAGGGGGCGTGCAGGAGGCAGCCGATCAGTGATTCTCTCTCATCATGGTTGTTTCTATCTCTCTCTCCCTTCCTCTCTGAAATCGATAAAAAGCATTTTTTTTTTTAAAAAAGTCACCATGATTTTTATTCCCACCGACCTGTTGAGGACAACCATTTTCGCAGTTCAACCTTGAATTTTATCAACTCTTTTAGCAACATCATAAGGAAAATTTGCAATTATGTTTTTATTTTTATTTTTTTTAAACCTGTCGTGCTATTTCGTAGATTTTTGTGGCTACTTATACATTGTCTTGAGAATTATCTGTTCCAGGTCTTTATTCATTTTCTTTTCTTATGGATGGGAAAGAACCAATGATATACTATGGGTACTGAGAGAATCCTCTTGCAATTAGCAATACATTTAAAAGGCACACATCCTGCCCTGACCGGTTTGGCTCAGTGGATAGAGCGTCGGCCTGCAGACTGAAGGGTCCCAGGTTCGATTCCGGTCAAGGGCATGTACCTTGGTTGCGGGCACATCCCCAGTAGGGAGGTGTGCAAGAGGCAGCTGATTCGATGTTTCTCTGTCATCGATGTTTCTAACTCTCTATCCCTCTCCCTTTCTCTCTGTAAAAAATCAATAAAATATATTAAATAAATAAATAAAAGGCACACATCCACCAGCCCACCCTCCCACACCGTCCCACCCTCTCCTATACCAAGCTGGCAAACGCGACCGTGACCAGGTGGAAACCAAGCGGACAGAAAACTCCTGAGCCGGAGGGGATGGCACAAGCTGCTCTAAGTGGGAATGGACTTGGCTGCTATGTCTCAGGCTGCAGGGCTGCCAGGTGTGTTTCAGCAGTTCTGCTGCCCTGGAGCACTTGCCCAAGTGCCACAGTGAACTTGAACCCTGACTGACCCCTGTCCACCCTGGCATCTTTCTCGGATCTCTGAGGGTCCATGACGCTCTGCTCAGGTGGCTGTCTCTTACAATCCCCTCATCATGGCCCCTTGAACTCAAAGGTTTAAACTGTTTCTCCCAGCCCCTCCCCTGTGTCTTGACAATGTCACCAAGTGCAGCTCCCAGAGTCCTCCCAGCCTGAGCCCCAGACTGTGCCCTGACTGGTACTACTCTCTCTGTGTGCGTGTGTGTGTGTGTGTGTGTGTGTGTGTGTGAAGACCAGCCAACACACCATTTTTTAAAAATATATTTTATTGATTTTTTTACAGAGAGGAAGAGAGAGGAATAGGGAGTTAGAAACATGGATGAGAGAGAAACATCGATCAGCTGCCTCCTGCACACCTCCTTCTGGGGATGTGCCCGCAACCAAGGTACATGCCCTTGACCGGAATCGAACCCGGGACCCTTCAGTCCGCAGGCTGATGCGTTATCCACTGAGCCAAACCGGTCAGGGCTCTGTTTGTTTTTTTAAAACTATATTTTTATTGATGTCAGAGAGGAAGGGAGAAGGAGAGAAAGATGAACAATGAGAGAGAATCATGGATCAGCTGCCTCCCGCACGCCCCCTAGTGGGGATCAAGCCCACAGCCCGGGCATGTGCCCTTGACTGGAATCAAACCTGGGACCCTTCAGTCCACAGGCCGAGGCTCTATCCACCGAGCCACACCAGCCAGGGCTACTATCTGACTCCTCCCTCTCTCCTGAGTCCCTCTTTGGAGACCTCCGCTGAGGAACACAGGGTCCAGTCCTGGCCTTGCTCCTTCATCACACAGTGTTCTATTCAGCAGCGGACAGTGACTTCCTCCTGTGAGGAGAGCCCCAAACCTTTCCCAGTTCTGCGCCATTCATTAAAACGTACCTCTCTGCTGTTTCGAATCATCCGACCTGCACAGATATGACCATTAGAGGCAATGGCTTACCTCTGGCCTGTCCTCCAAAGGTCCAGGTAGGGCTTCAGGAGGACCCGCCATCAGATAATGCCTCAACCCCGACGGGAATCCAAGGATGGGAACTGAAGGTGCCACCCAGCCGGGTGAGCCTTTCTCCATCCGTTGAGTGGCAATGGGTAGGTGAGCCGCCCTCCCACTCCCACCTCGGACTTTAAAAGAAAAAAAAAAATTATCCCTTTCTCGTCTCACAAATGCGCACCGCGCTTCTTTTTTTGTGTTTGGCGTCGTCCGTGCCAGAAAAACGTCCACAATTCTCTGCTCCGCGGAGCTTGTTACACAACTCCTCCACACGAAATCTGATATGTGAAAATTGGTTCTTTTTTACATTTTTATTTGTATTTCTTTTGGCAGGCTGCGGGAAAGGCCTGTTTCCTGGCACCGACAGGAGCCAGTCTTGGCGTGAACAGCCCCTGACAATTTCCAGCATATGGCAGGAGAGGACGCTTCTGCCCACCCATCAGGTACGTGCCATCTCTCCGACGGGAGCCATGATAGATGTCAGGCTTGGAGAGCGGTGGCTGCTGGGACAGGTGCCCAGGCAGGCCGAGGCCATGTGCTGGAATGATGGGCTCTGGTGCGTCCGGAATATAGCTGTGGAGCCGAGTAGCAGTATTTGTTTTGCTCATGTAGCTGGAGAGCTAGGGCGGGGAACCTTTTTTCTGCCAAGGGCCACTTGGATCTTTAGAACATCCTTTGCAGGCCATACACATTCATCGACTTAAGAATTAGCCTGCTCTATTTGGGCAAACGTTTCATTAACTCACCCCGAATGCCTTGGCAGGGCCAGGCTAAATGGTTTCACGGGCCTGATATGGCCCTCTGGTCAGAGGTTCCCCACCCTTGCTGTAGTGTGTTCAGTGAGAATGGTTGCATTTCAGAGTCAAGGACATGCAGAGGGCATCGCCTTCGCTTTTAGGCGAGGACCCCGTGAGTCGGCTCTCCCATGGGTGAAATGGACTTCGCCGTCTCAAAGAGGTAGGACCTCACCATCCACATGTCTGCCATGCGGTGAATCAGAACCTTTTCCCTTCAGCTCCGACTGCTGGCGTCCGTCCTGTGGTCATTTTGATTCTTCCGGAAACTACTTTGTTGTCTCGTCAAAACAATATCTTCTATAATAATAAAAGCATAGTATGCTAATGAGACCTGGCGTCCTTCCGGACAACCTTCCTGACGAAGCCAGGGCTGCGAGGGAAGCCCCGGTCCCTGGTGCCAGAGGAAACCCAATGCCGGCAGCCGGCGGCAGGAAGGCCTACTCTTGCACGCGTTTTGTGCACCGGGCCTCTAGTGCACACTTATATTTTGATCAGTGGAGAAAAGTGAAATGATCCAAAAGCAGAAAGAACATACAGATCAGGAAAATACAAGATAATGATAGGTGATGCTTCGAAAAAGTTGAACAGAAATCTCCCTATTCACATACGTGATATACTCTGAATGAGCTCACGCCAGGATACTCCTTCATCACCCGTGCTTTTCATTTGATACTGCACCCTGAATATTATATTTTGAACGTGGCATCAGAGACCGTTGCATCTGTGTGCAAATATGCGACTTCTGAGGTCCTCGAGGGAGGACATCTAGGCTGTTTCTAATTTTCCAATAGTATTCCGGTTCTGCTGGGATTGGCTTTGTGTGCTTTGCGATTATGACTCGAGGGAAAATTCCTAGAAACCGGACTGTGGAGTTGATGGTGGGAAATGTTTGCCCTTCGGTGTCTATAGCTGAACTCTCCAAAATAAATGCTTTATTGGCTTCTATGTGCTTAACAACATGGAGTTTTAGCAAATGTGAGGCTAATGATGAGTGGATTTTTCTTTGCTCTCTGGAGACGGCCGCTGGCGCTGAGGTAAGTGCGACACAGGTGCGTGCTAAGGAGATAGACCAGGGGCCCTTCAGAGGATGATGGCTGGGCCCCTGGTACCAGGCTGGGCAAATATCTCTGCTGAGACTTTTAGGAGGTGAAAATACAAAGCCTTCAGGATTAGCAACCTCAACCAGGGCTAATCTGACACCGAATCCCACTGTGCTGTCTCCTTAGCATGGTCTCCCTCTCGTCCTAAGACCCGTCTCATGTTCTCTCTCTTCAAACTTCCAAGGCTTACCTTTTCCTCCTCCATGACTTTTGTGGATGACTTCTGTTAGAACTTTACCAAAACATTATAGAAGCCGACAGAAAGGAACCGTTTCTTTGCCAACAAATTTACGAAGACACAGTTTTGTTATGCCCCGGCTGGCGTGGGTCAGTGGTTGAGTGTCGACCCATGAACCAGGAGGTTACCAGTTCGAGTCTGGTCAGGGTATAGGTCTGGATTGTAGGCTCGATCCCCAGTAGGTGGCATGCAGGAGGCAGCCAATGGATGTTTCTCTCTCATCGCTGCTTCTCTCTCTCTATCACTCTCCCTTCCCTCTCTCTAATTGCATCGACTGAGTGAACATGCCAATCAGAATGCCTCGATTTCTATGATGGGGATGGTTTAGATATTCCACCTAAGTACTGTATTTTCTGGCGTACAAGACAACCCCCAACTTTTGAGAAGATTTTCCTGGGTTAAAAAGTCGTCTTATACGTCGGAAAATACGGTAGATGCTTGCTTTAGGATTCTGGTGGACACCCTTACCCGGTGATTCTCTCCAGGGGTGATGTTGCCTCCTCCAACCCTTCAGACATTTGGTGAAAGGTCTGTTACAGGAATCTGGCGTCTACAGAGCAGCGACACAATGAAACATCCTATAATGCACAATGCAGACCTTCCATCAATGATCCGGCCCCGAATGGCAGCCGTGCCAAGGCTGACAAACCTGCCAAGTTCACCACACAGCTCAGTCTTTTGGGGGGCGGACTTGGCAGACACCCTGCCTGGGTTTGCACCCCGGCTCTCAGGCTCAGGAACAGAGCGGTTTGATCCACGGAGGTTAGGATTTCACTCAAGCCTGCGGTGGGGTGTGTATACAAGGCCCGTCATTGCTTTACTTCGGGGGATCCCACCGCATGCTAACGACGGAATAATTAGAAAATATCGCCTGTACACTCCGTCATAACGACAAGGGAGCCCTTGGTTGTCTGTCTCGCTGCGCTTGGGGGAACTCTTTTGGAGGGAGTTAGAAATGGGTTTGTTCCAAAGGCAACCAATAAAGTCACGAGGAAAGAATGTGAGTCCGACGCAAAAACGGTTCCGTGGAACCTGCGTGGAGACTGGCCAGGTGGATGCCTCCTGCACTTCTCTCTCCCGCTGCCTTTCACCAAAGCCAACGCGTGCAGTGAGTCCCAGGGTTCCTCTTTCTTGCTTCTATGGATTAGCAACTCTGCCTGGATCATCTCCGAAATGACAAAAAGGAGAAGCTCCTTGCGTCCTGGAGGCCAAGTGGAGTTGGCTCCAGGTCAGAGCAGTTACACCAGCTCCTCTTTCTCCCCTGAGAGCAGGGGTGGGGAACGCCAGGCCCTCGGGCCTCATGAGGCCCTCGAAATCACTTGGTCTGGCCCTGCCAAGGCACTGGGGGCGAGTGAACGAAATGCTTGACCAAATAGAGCAGCCGAATCTTTAAGCTGATGATTTTGTGTGGCCTGTGAATGATGTTGTAAGTGTCCACTTGGCCCTTGGCTGCAAAAAGGTTCCCCACCCCTGCCCTAGAGGGTTGGACTCTTCAGGGAGGATTAATCTGCCTCCTCCTCACAGAGGATAGGGAGGTGGAGGAGTAGGGAGAAAGAGGGCCATCAGCATTGTGTGTTGCTTCTTTTTTCTCACACTTTCTCACATCTTTGGAGCTGTGTTCTGAGTGCCTTTGGCTTCCCGCCCATGGAAAATTACATATATTAATATGTCCTAAATATATAGGGTGTCCCTACAATGTATACACACGCTTCGAATAATTATAAAGGAGTCAGGAATGTGTTCATGAAAATGCATTTCCTTTTCAAAACCGAGCTATCAGCGGGTGAAGCGTGTATACATTGTTGGGACACCTTGTATTTAATATATAATGCATAGTTATATACATCCCGCATGCTTAGCTCTAAGCATCTCCTTCTTAGATATTATTTCAATTACCTCCTATTCTTTTTTGCGTTGTTTTTTTTGGGAGGTGTTAAACTTTAATCTCTAAAGAGTGGCCAGGGTGTTTTTTGGCGTGGCTCAGAGGTTGAGCATCAACCTATGAACCGGGAGGTCACAGTTCAATTCCCGGTCAGGGCACATGCCTGGGTTGTGGGCTCCATCCCCAGTGTGGGGCGTGGAGGAGGCAGCCGATCCATGATTCTCTCTCATTGTGGATATTTCTAGCTCTCTCTCTCCCTCGTCCCTTCCTCTCTGAAATCAATCACAATTTATTTTTTAAAAATGTAAAGCAGATGAGGTCATCACACTGCTTGCAATGAGTCCCTGGGCTCCTGCTGCATGTGAGACAAAGCCCTTTGCTTCTCTCTGGGCACAAGGCTCTTCCCCAGCTTTTTTGATTCCCTGAGCTCTGTTGCACTTCAAGGGCTTTAAATATTCTCTTTGCTTCCTCCCCATCCTCGACCTGACCTGGCTCCGTCCTATTTCTTCAGCATGTTCAACGTTTAGATGTCTCTTCATTCTTTGAGGAAACTCACTTGAATCTTTACTTCAAGTCATTCTCTCATCCTATATAATAAAGAGGTGATATGCAAATTAACCCTCACATCGTGTGATGGCTATAATGCCATCACACGATGGGGACGGGTCAGCGGGGCGGGGCCTGGCAGCCACTCTGCATGGCCCAGAGGTGGACATCAGGGCAGCATTCCAGGACTTGGGGCCATCCTGTGACATGTTATGCTGGCCACATGGGGCAGGACTCTGGGACTCAGAGCGATTCCTTGGCACGGGGGAGGGGTCCCGGGTCTTGCGCAATTTCGCACTAGTTATCTATAAAAGGCTAAGTGACCGACCATCCGTTGTCCATCCGACTGACTGACTGACCAGCCGGTATATATGATGTGCACTGGCAATTTAAAAGTAAACATCGACTCACGCATGCACGATACATATAAAGCTCTCGCTGGCTCCCGTCGCACACAAGTCAAAGTCGTAAATACTTCATCACAAGGCAAATTAGTCCAGCACTCTGAAAGTGTTTTTATTCTGTTTATTAAAATATATTTTATTGATTTTTTTTTACAGAAAGGAAGGGAGAGGGATAGAGAGTTAGAAACATCGATGAGAGAGAAACATCGATCAGCTGCCTCCTGCACACTCCCCACTGGGGTTGTGTCCGCAACCAAGGTACATGCCCTTGACCGGAATTGAACCCGGGACCCTTGAGTCCACAGGATGACGTTCTATCCACTGAGCCAAACCAGTCAGGGCGTGTTTTTATTCTTAATGTGGTATACAGGGCGATATTAGAATAAGTCTAACCAATTTATCAGTCATTGTTTTATTGGTATTGTTTTATATCATGTTTTTGTTGTTTTTTATATCATGTCTTCGTTGTTGTTATATCATGTTGTTATTGTTTATTTATTAATCAATTTGTATATTCTTTTCATATACATTATACTAATTTTCTGTCATCTCTGGCACTTCTATTATAGAGCAAGGGTGAATAGCGATATTAAAATATTTCTTCTAATTAATTTCCTTTCAATGTTCATGAATCTGTGCACTGTGCCACTAGTTAGATTAGTAACACCCGCTGTTCTTTCTGCTATAGTTTACAGTAAATGGATAAAATCCTACTTAGTGATGTCTGTCTTGTCCTTGAAGGTGGCCCCACGATTGTGGGATGTGGGGTGCTGGGGCCTGGCTTTATGTGGAGCACCTCGCTCTAGCCAGGCCCCCCAATACCAGCAGGAAATCTGTGTCAGATGCTTGAACAAACAAACAGTCCCACTGATGGCCCTGCCCCAGAGGCTGCTGCTGGTGGGACTCCTTCATTCTCCCCAGAAATGCATTCCCGGCTGCTTTCCTCGGGATCCTGCGGGACCAGGTTTTTATATCGCAGCCGCCTGCTTGCCTTCTGCAACCACATTAACCAGGAAGTGTTCACTGCTCCTCCTCGTCCTCTGGGGGTGAGGGGCCATTTCAGGAAACCCCATTACAGCACAGGACACTGCGGCTTTTGTCTGCAAGCTGTCCCCAGGTACCAGCTCTTACAGCCGCCTGGGGGACCTCGGTGAGCAGGAAAGGGGTCTGTTCTCGGCCCTTCTGCAGATCCCATCAGCCGAGGCAGCAATTAGTGCTCATTAGAAGGTGTTTGGCTTTTTAAAGTTTATTTTGTTTTCCTGATGTGGATATCATTGCCTGGGAGAGTGGGCTACAGACGCAATGTGTTCAGGGAAGGAGACGTTGCTGAGACCTGCTTTCCAGACACCACAGAGCGAGGCGACAGAGGGCCTTAATGAGGACGGGACTGTCCCGGGCAGCGCCTGTCCCAAGGAAGAGGCTGGGGGCGGGTGGGGTGGCAAACTGCCTGTGTACGTGGCCACTCTGGCGTTGTGGCTCATCCTGATTATTGTCACTCTACAGGGACACGCGTTCCACCACAGCCCGTTGCAGGAAGCAGTTGATGACACGTTGTAAGGCTGAGATGGTTATAAATTGTAGAACTACTTATCCTTTTCGGATGTGGTGGGACGGGGTGGTGTGAGTTCGTTTCCTGAACTGGGTTCCAGGGGCCTTATGGGTCTTGTGGGAAAGTAGGTGAGAAGCACTGTTTTCGAACAATGAGCACTTGTGCTTTCTTTCACGCACATCTGCTTCCCTGCTCTCTCCCACCTGCAGTCTTGCAGGCTGAGCCTGGCTTTTTCTTGTATAATTCCTATGTTGCCTGAAATAGCACAGAGAGGACAGAGATTAAGAGCTGAGGATACCTGGCAGCACAGGGTTCAGAAGCATTCCCAGCTCTCCAGTTCCTGGCTGGATGATCAGTTTCCCTAAGAGTGGTGCAGGGTCCTTGTATCTTCTCTGTTTATATCACGGCTGCTTACCTACTAGCGGAGTGTATAGACCGGAAGTGTCTCCTGCAAAATCCCTGTGTTGAAATCTTCATCATCCCCAATGTGATCATATTAGGAGGTGGACCCTTTGGGAGGTGATTAGATCATGAGGGTGGGGCCCTCATGAATAAGATTAGTGCCCTCACAAGAGAGATGACAGGGCTCCCTAGCTCCTCCCGTCAGGCAATAACGCAGCAAAAGCCTTGATCTTGAACTTCCCAGACTCCAGAACTGTGATAAATAAATATCTGTTGTTTATGAAGTCCTGCGGTCTATAGTATTTTTGTTATAGCAGTCCAAACAGACTAAGGCACAAGGTATTACATGTACAATTTTTCTATAAATCCAAAGAAACCATGGATATAAGGCTTTATACAAGAATGGTCAGTTTCTTTACTACTAAAAACTTCATTGACAAAGGAAATCAGTTTGATAAAGCTAGTATTACCCTGATCCCCAAACCAAACAGTACAAATATATACATATACATATACATATACATATACATATACATAGATATAGATATAGATATATAGATATATATAGATATAGATATAGATATAGATATAGATATAGATATAGATATAGATATAGATATATAGAGCCTTCATGAAAGCAGAGACAACAATTCTTAGCACATCCTATATAATAACAGGCTAATATGCAAATCAACTGAATCACAGAATGACCAGTTGCTATGACACACACTGACCACCGAGGGGCAGACACTCAATGCAGGAGCTGCCCTCTGGTGGTCAGTGCACTACCACAGGGGGAGCACCGCTCGGCCAGAAGCCCTGGGCCAAGCTCAAGGCTGGTGAGCACAGCAGCGGTGGTGGCCCACCTCTGCTGCAGAGCTAAGGATGTCCGACTGCCAGCTTAGGCCCTTAAGGGTTCCTGGACTTTGAGAGGGCACAGACCAGGCTGAGGGACACTGCCCCTCCCACTGCACGGATTTTTTGTGCACCAGGCCTCTCCTTGTTAATAAATGCCAATACCCTTAAGAGACGTACTCCTGGGTTACACTGAAGTATAAATGAGGATGGCTAATTTTGACCATCTCAGGTGATCATGGGAGCCCCGTGACTCAGAACGAGAGGTCTGGAGGTGCAGCTGAGGAAATGAAGTGAGGGGGTACTAGGTATGGGACAAGAGCTCCAAAACGAAGATCTAAGTATAGTACATGGACTGGCTAGTGGGCGGTTTTGCCTCTGAAATGTCCTGATATAAATGATTTTGTCACTCAATCTGGAACCATTAGCTCCATTTGAATCAGCGCATTTCTCCCTGCATTTATTCACCCACTCACCAGCAAGTTTTATTAAATAGACTTCCTACTTGCAGTGTTGTGGCAAGTGATGTCGAAATCAACCAACCTTCGACTTCAAGGAGGAAAGGAGAAATTAAGAGAATAAGTATTGCCCAGCCGGTGTGGCTCAGTGGGGTGAGCATTGACCTATGAACCAGGAAGGAGGTCGCGGGTTCGATTTCCAGTCAGGACACATGCCCGAGTTGCAGGCTCGATCCCCAGTAGGGGGCGTGCAGGAGGCAGCTGATCCACGATTCTCTCTCATCATTGATGTTTCTCTCTCTCCCTCTCCCTTTTTCTCTGAAATCAATAATATATATTTTCTTTTTTTTAAAAAAAAAAGAGAGAGAATAAATAGGGAGTTAGAGAAGAGCCGCATTTGTGGATTTCAGAGGCAGTCCCTGCAGGCTGTGCCTGGAGGAGGCCTGGTTTGGGTCAATGGGGTTGGACGGTGAAAGGTTTTCCATGTAGAGGCACATAGCACGAGGAAAGCTCAGTGAGCATGCTTCCAAAGAGAGCCTTCAACTCGCCTTTTCCTCCTCTCTGCTCAACACATCCCACCGTGTCTGCAAAAACCCGCCTCCCTGCTGCTTCTCATTTTGTCCGTCTCCCTGGGCAGCCTGGCCTGCATCAGAGGGCAGCTCCCCATGGCCCCGTGGCTCCAAGAGCAAGGCTGTCCCCTCCTCTTCGTTTCCCAGGTGTTTCCACTTCGGAGACGTCACCAGCCACCGTCCGCTCCGCTCCGGGGAGGTAACAAATTTGCGGTGTCACCATTGATAATCAACTGGAGTAAAAGCACGTCCAGATCAATTGAGCTTTAGCAAGGGCAGGCCGGCTGGACGCAGGCGGGCCCCCGGCTCGAGCCGGCTGGGCCTGATAAATTTGCCTTATTATGGCTATTGATGTTTACATTTCTTCAGGGATGTTGTTACATGGGTGCCCGGCGGTGACAGAGGGACGGTGACCCCCTTCGATCCTTAATCTACACCTGTTAGCGGGCTCCCCCGTCGCCGCTGAGTACACTCCGGCTTAAAGGTTAACAAAAGAGAAACAGGCCAAGTTTACGCGGTGGCGGCGGCGGATCAATGCGAGTAAATAACCTTCTCTGTCTTATTTCCCCGAGCATTATCGATCCACTCTCTTTGTTCTTTGTCATGTTTCTGTCTTCTGTTCCCAGGGGGACGCTCAACAATCGCGCGTAGTGGACGTGTTAACTGGCACATTATGACAGCTAGCATTTTGTCACTCAAGTGGTGAGATATATATATATATATATATATATATATATATATATATATATATATATATATAATCTTACCTCTGTTTTTCTAGCTCTCGCCTGGCAAGGGACTCTGAGGCATGAACTTCTTTCTCTCCCGTTTCTTTGCTTTCCCTTCTGTGACAAGCAGGTGAAGTCCACGAATAGGGTTTACTCACTGGTTGTAAATACTTACCAAAATGGATACCGATGAGGAGAGTTTTTAAAAAGTCACCATCGCCCTCGCCGGTGTGGCTCAGTGGATAGAGCCTCAGCCTGTGGACCCAAGGGTCTCCGGTTCGATTCCGATCACGGGCACTTACCTCGGTGGCAAGTTCCTCCTCCCCCCAGCCCGGGCCCTGGTTGGAGCGCGTGCAGGAGGCAGCCCATCGATGTGTTTCTCTCACATCGACGTTTCTCTCTCTGTCTCTCCCTCTCTCTTCCACTCTCTCCAGAAACCAATGGGACAATATCCTCCTTGGGTGAAGATTAAAAAAAATTATTTAAAAGTCACTCTCTGGCCCTAACCGGTTTGGCTCAGTGGATAGAGCGTCGGCCTGCGGACTGAAAGGTCCCGGGTTCGATTCCGGTCAAGGGCATGGACCTTGGCTGCGGGCACATCCTCAGTAGGGGGTGTGCAGGAGGCAGCTGATCGATGTTTCTCTCTCATCGATGTTTCTAACTCTCTGCCCCTCTTCTTTCCTCTCTGTAAAAAATCAATAAAATATATATTAAAAAAAAAGTCACTCTCTGGTAGAAGCTTGAGGCATATCCCAGGTGAGCTGTACATGCTGATGTCTGGTCTGATCCCCAATGTATTTAGAAATGGGGCCCTTTCCTTCTAAGCTGCCTGGTAGTTTTTAAAGGCTATCGTCGTCTCTCCTTCCTGGTCTCCATGGAGCACAGAGGGGTATCACGGTGAGGGCCCTGGCACCCTCAGCGCCTCCGTGCACAGGTGGGGTTGTGCTGGTGCCCTGTGAGATTTGTGCTCACAGCGCGGACTGTTCCCTTGAACCCGTCTAGCCGCCTCACCAAATTCCCTACAGTCCATTTATGTGTCTGTGACACATGCCGACAACTGCAGACTAGAACTGTCCGTGGGTTTGAAAAGATGTCCTACAAAATCAGGGAAGCTTTTTTTGTGGTTCCTGTTCTTCGCTAAAACCCATCCTACTTTAAGAAAAATTTTAGTTAAAAAGAACTTCTTCTTGGAGTTACCGAGTAAATAAAGCGAGGGGAGTGAGTGATAGAATGAGGCAGTCCCTTTCTATGGATGTCCTCCATGGGGATGTATGGTTTCATTCTGAAAAC
This sequence comes from Murina feae, assembly GCA_004026665.1. Taxonomy (NCBI): domain Eukaryota; kingdom Metazoa; phylum Chordata; class Mammalia; order Chiroptera; family Vespertilionidae; genus Murina; species Murina feae. The sequence goes on along the minus strand of PVJC01008031.1, from coordinate 27,158 downwards.
AAAAAAAAAAATTTTTTTTTTTTGGAAATAATTTAAGGGCATTATCTGGGATTTTCATATGTGGCATCCCGAGAGAGAAACACACACACACACACACACACACACACACACACACACACAAAGCAACAACAACTGAAAACTAATTTGAATGGAAAAAAAGAGAGAGAGAGAGAGAGAGAGAGAGAGAGAGACCAATAACTTGTAATTCTTGCCTTTAGACTGAATGTTTATTATAGCAAATATAAAGCCACCACCAGTTACTTTTGCAAAGGAAAAGCTAGTCTGTTCCTAACCAGATAGTGCCAGTATTTCCTGTGCAGACAGCTTTTAAAAAATTAAGTCGTTATTGATGCTCTAATGTGGCGACAAAGACTAGGATTATCCAAAGTCCTTAGGGTCAAATAGTGTAGAAATCTTGTTTCTTAATATTTTTGATCAAACAAACTTCACTTGCCCAGGGACTTATGCAAACTGTGTGTGTGTGTGTGCTTTTCTCTTTCATTTGTCAATCATTCAAATGCTCCGTGTATCTTATTAATACCAGTGTAAAGCCCTGGGCTGGTGTTGCCCAGTGGATAGAGCATTGGCCTGCGGACTGAAGGATCCTAGATTCAATTCCGGTCAGGAGCACCTGCCTGGGTTGTGGGCTCGATCCCCAGTGGGGGGCGTGCAGGAGGCATCTGATCAATGATTCTCTCTCATCCATGATGTTTCTATCTCTTCCTCTCCCTTCCTCTCTGAAATCAATAAAAATACATTTTCAAAAAATCACTGTAAAGTCCCTTGTCTCTCAGTTCCCAACTTAATATTCTGTTTAATCCATTGAAGAGTTTCCTTTTAAGTGATGTGTTGATTCATTGTGGAAGTTCATTTTTATCATTTCTTTTTTTAAAAATTCTTTATTGTTTAAAGTATTACATAAAGTATTACATGTCTCATTTTTTCCCCATTAACCTCTTCACAGCCACCCTCACCCCCCAGCACTTGCCTCACCATCCCCTAGTGTCTGTGTCCATTGGTTATGCTTATATGCCCATCAGCAGTTGAGTGGATTAAAAAAAAAACTGTGGTACATCTACTCGGTGGAATACTATGCTGCTGTCAAAAAGAAAGAACTTGTACCATTTGCAACAGCATGGATGGATGGACCTGGAGAGCATTGTGCTGAGCGAAATAAGCCAGTCAGAGAAAGAAAAATGTCACATGATCTCACTCATTTGTGGAATTTAATCAACAACATAAACAGATGAACAAAAATCAAGCCAGAGACATAGAAGCATCAAGCAGTCTGTGTTCAGAGGGAAGGTGGGCATGGGAGGGGGTAAGAGATCAACCAAAGGACGTGTATGCATGCATATGAGCATAATTTATCATTTCTTTAGGTGCAGAAATCACTGTAGGCCTTGCTGGAGAATGTACAATTACCATTCACGTTTAGGGCTTTTCATGGTCGGTGTGCTTTGCAAACACGAATCCATGAATCCTCGGCTAATACACCAAATGGGGTTGTTAATTTTCTACTTGACAGATAAGAACTCCTGGCTTTTGGCCACCGAGGTAACCTACCGCACCACTTCAGAGACCGTTAGCAGGATGGGTGATAGCTGGAGGACTGTATAGTCCTACTATTCTGTGTGATTTACTGGGATGCTTTCCCAAGTAGTGAATGTCTGTTATTCTTTGGACTAGGGGCTTGGTGCACAAAAATTTGTGCACTCGGGGGGGAGGGGGGTCTCTCAGACTGGCCTGTGCCCTCTTGCAGTCTGGGATCCCTCAAGGAATGTCCACCTGCTGGCATGCCTGGTCAGCCTGGGTGAGGGGCTGATGGCTGTTTTCAGGCTGGCCAAGCCCCCTAGTGGGAACCCTCAACCCATGGGCGTGTGGCCAGCCTGGGTGAGGGGCTGAGGGCCGTTTTCAGGCTGCCCACAGCCCCTTCAGGGTTTGTGCACTGGGGGGTTGTGAGGGGGGCTGGTGAGCATAGGGGCAGATGCTTTGCGCCGGGCGGCCCACGATTGCACACAACTGGGGGGGCTGGTGAGCACTGAGCAGACATACCCTGTGGCTGACAATTATACATGGGTGGCAGCGGACACAGCTGGGGTGAGGGGACTGGGCGCCGCCATCTTGTGGCTATGGGTGTGGCCATCTTTGTCTCGGAGTGACGGTTAATTTGCATTTACTCTTTTATTAGATAGGATACCCTACCCTTGTCTTAGATCATCTCCTGTTGTCATCTGCCTGTACATCTAACCAGGACACTATCATGCCAGCAAGAACATTTTGTTTGCATGGTATTTGGGAGATTATGCCATATATCCTAGAGATCATTTTGGAAGGAACCTTTATTTTAAGTTTTGTTTTTTTCGCCCCTAACCACTGGCTCTTCCGCAAAGGGCAATCCAGTTTTAGGAAGAGGTGGGCAGTCTTTGAGCAGAAAGAGAAATGAAGTTAACCGAAGGATTTCAACCTTTGGATTTCTGCCAAATAGCCTCTTCTTCTCTCAACCCTCAAGCTGCTGTTGGAAGTTAAAAGAGACAAAAGGACTATTTTTGAAGCTTGAAAGTACTTGGTTTTATAGGAAGGGTCTGTTTGGGAATTGTTCATTCCCCCTCAAACGAGGATTTTGTCAGTTCGTGCCATTCTCCGAAAGAACCAAAATTCTTCCAGAAACGATATTCAAAGACATCTTTAGGGCAGAGAATGGAAACATAATCATTACAATTTTTACAAGACTTGTATCTCTTTTCTTTTCTACCCCTTTCAAGGCATACTTTTTTTTATAGGCATTTCAGTGTTAAAATAAACCTTGTAAAGTCTTTAACTATTCCCAAGGTTTACCCAAATCAAGAAACACATCCATAATAGCTTTGCTTGGGGATGGTATCAGTGGCAGAAATTATGGAATCTTAGATTGTGTAACTTCCCTTCCCCAGAGAAATTGGAGTATGTTTAATAGGCCCAATTTTTAATTTTCCCAAGATCTCAGGACATTTTTTTGTATTTACATATGTTGCAATAGGATATGCATGCTAATAAATCTTAATAATTCATCTGTGAAAGATGCATATCAGATGATGACTGTGAACATTCTAGCTAAGCATGATTTTATTGCCAATGTGTGCCATTTACTGCCCTTTTTTCTGTACATAAGGGGCATTTTTAGAAATTAAATGTGTATTGAAAATGAACAACATTTTGAAATATTATTCACTTAAATGTTTTAATAAGCACAAAGCAATGTTGTGAAGGACATTTTACAAATTTGATGAATTATAAGTAGTTCAAATAGAACAGTATTAAAAAAAGAATGGCTTTTAAATTTTTTTTGTCCTGTGCAGTACTTTATTTTGTAGTTCTTTGATCTTTTTTAAAAAATATATTTTATTGATGTTTTACAGAGAGGAAGGGAGAGGGATAGAGAGTTAGAAACATCGATGAGAGAGAAACATCCATCAGCTGCCTCCTGCACACCTCCTACTGGGGATGTGCCCGCAACCAAGGCACATGCCCTTGACCGGAATCGAACCTGGGACCTTTCAGTCCGCAGGCGGAGGTTCTATTCACCGAGACAAACCGGTCAGGGCTAGTTCCTTGATCTTAATTTTGTTAGGATTTTTCCCCCCAATTGGAAACTTGTTTTCACGAGGTAGTGAAGAACAGTGTTCCTTGTCTAAATTGTCAAGAAATTCAAATGGAGAAGTCTAAATTAAAGAGGCTTTACTGTGCCTGAACCAATGCCAATGACTGGTGTCAGATTATCTCCAGATTCTGAACCAATAGCAATTATGCTTATATCTTCTGCAGTGTCAACCTGAATTAAAAATCGGCCAGCTTTATCAAGAACACTCCTAGCAGACTTCTCAGTTAATTTGGAGATACTATAAAATAATGTAGCTCACTGCAGCTCCTAGAATGAATACCATAAAAACACCTTTCTACCTTTTACTTACTTTATTATAAATTCAAGTTTTTTCAACGTAGAGCACAATGATTGCTCAATGTACGCTCGAACCAGTGAGAAAACCAGATGTTACAGTTCCTTTGTTTAAATGTATTGCTAATTTCTTTATCCCATAATAATTGTTTCTTTACTGTTAAATCTAATTACAATAACCAATTGCACAATCTATGGGCCCTACCTAGTTTTCTTTAGTAGTCAAACTGATGTTATTGGCTTGGTTGAATTGATTCCTTTGCTAGAATCATTGTTTGTATGTACACAGTCCCTAGTTTAAAAAATGGCTTCAGGATAAAGATATATATCATAAATGTATAACAGTGCATGTGTAGGTAAGATATAAAAATGTATGCATGACAAAAGGACGTTCCCTAAATGATTAATAGTGTCTTTCTCTTAGTGGTTTGAGAGAGAGAGAGAATTACTGATTGGCTGCCTCCTGCATGCTCCCCACTGGGGACTGAGCCCACAGCTCAGACATGGGCCCCGACTGGGAATTGAACTGTGACCTCCTGGTTCCTAGTTTGATGCTCAACCACCGAGCCATTTCAGCAATGCCAGCCAGGCATCATCATATTTTAAAATATATTTTTTTTTATTGATTTCAGAGAGGAAAGGAGAGGGAGAGAGAGACAGAAACATCAATGATGGGAGAGAATCACTGATCGTCTGCCTCCAGCATGCTCCACAATGGGGATTGAGCCCACCACCCGGGGATATGCCCCTACCAGAATTGAACCCAGAACCCTTCAGTCTGCAGGCCATTATTTTTATATGTTACTTAAATACATACAAATGAAAAATTAAGTGCACAATTTTATGCTTATCATTCCTGTACAGCTACAAATTCTAAGCAAATTCATAAATGAAATGCATGCATTCAAGCATTCCTTTTTTAAAAAAAACATATTCCATTGATTTTTTACAGAGAGGAAGGGAGAGGGATAGAGAGTTAGAAACAGCGATGAGAGAGAAACATCGATGAGAGAGAAACATCGATCAGCTGCCTCCTGCACACTCCTCACTGGGGATGTGCCCACAACCAAGTACATGCCCTTGACCGGAATCGAACCTGGGACCCTTGAGTCTGAAAGTTCAATCCACTGAGCCAAACCAGTTAGGACCAACCATTCCTTTTCATATGGTGGCTGGTTTCATTTTGCTAAAACTATAAGGTTGAAGTTTCCAGTAGAAACACGCAGATATGTGTTTCTGCGTTAAACTTACCTCTGTTTCAACCTCCATGTTGTCACGATAGGATTTTTTTACGTCGCATAGCAATGACTGAAGAATATAGAAAATTATTCCTTTAAGACTCTGTTTGCCCCTCTGGGGTTACCGGGATTCAGACATTACCCAAACTCTGCGTCTTTAATGAACCTGTGGATACATCGGTAAAGCTCTCCTGTTCACTTGGATATCATGTTGGTGTAACTGCATTACTGCTAACAGCAGTACAGGGCCATCGGATCCAATTGTTGCTGAAACAGGGGCTAAAAAAATTCTCCACTGTCTTTTTAGCATTACACCTATTGCCAATACAATGGCCCATGCTGCTGAACATAAAAACATGATCAATTCAATATGTCTGTCTCCAAGGGGAATATGGCATGCATCTTTGACATACTTTTGTTTAAATAATAGTCTCAGATGTAATTTGGCCTTCACTTTAGTTTGAGGCATCCAAAACAAACAAACAAACAGACAGACATGCCAATTGCAGCCCTGAGATCGAGTGGCATAATTGATTTTCTGGACAGCCCAGACTCTACTCATATTGTTTTGTTTATAGCAGGGGCAGGGGGCCTTTTTTTCTGCCAAGGGCCATTTGGATATGTATAACATCATTCTCCGGCCATACAAAATTATTCACTTAGAAATCAGCCTGCTCTATCCGGTCAAATATTTAATTAACTCGCCCCTCAGGCCTTGGCAAGGGCCAGACCAAATAAATTTCACGGGCCCGATTTGGCCCACCGGCTGGATGTGTCTCACCCTTGGTTTATAGGATTGTTTAAAAAAAATCAGAATGTTTCAGAGGGTGAAGGTCTCAGAAAACGGGTGTCTAGAATATTTCCCAGGTTGAAAAATCCTAGTTTAGTGGGAGACATGAGTTTAAAACTCATTTGTACTCATTGATTCATAATATGTATTGAGTGCCTCTTATGTCCAAAGGGTTTCTGGGTACTTGCTGAGTGGGACAGACTTGTTCCAAGTCCTCTTTAATGGAATGGAATGGAATGGGGGAGAAATTACACTCTCTTACTTACCATGAGACCTTGAACCCGTTGAGCCTCAATTTGCTTCGCTATCCAAGGAGGGCAGAGCCTACTGTACCCATCAGATGGTCGGTCCTTTCAACTCTACACTACTGCACAAGCCCTAGCTGGTTGGCTCAGTGGATAGAGCATAGGCCTGCGGACTGAAGGGTTCTGGGTTCCATTCCGGTCAAGGACACACGCCTGGGTTGCAGGCTCGATACCCAGTAGGGGGCGTGCAGGAGGCGGCTGATCCATGATTCTCATCATTGATGTCTCTCTCTCCCTCTCCTTTCCTCTCTGAAATCAATAAAAATATATTGTAAAAAATGCAAAGTATTGCACAAAAGCGAACAGTATTAATCACACTTATGCCAACTTAAATCGAAGTCAAGATAACGACTGACAAAGCCATTTCCCAACGCGTTCAACGCCCATCACACTCGGATTACAGTCAGCAGTATTCACACTTTCATGGTCCTGATCCCCATCGAAACGAGCTGGTTTGAACTGCAAATCCCAAATCATGAAATCTAAGTCCAAAGTAATGGCTCTGATGACCTTATTATTGAAATCCATCATGTCCCCGTGGTGCGACAGGGCAACTGTCTGGCAGCTGTCTGAAAGCCCTACCAACAGCTGGCAACACAAAAGCAGCCTCTCTCGCCCTAGCTGGTTTGGCTCAGTGGACAGAGTGTCGGCCTGCAGACTGAAGGGTCCCGGGTTTGATTCCGGTCAAGGGCAATAAAAAATAAAAATAAAAAGGCAGCATCTCAGCTGAAATTTCAGGGCAACGTTCAAGAAATGTAGCACATGGCTCCCTGGCTTGGGACGCAACCAGGATCGTTAGACTCGCCTGGCGTCCTGCCCTGGTGGAACATAGCATGGACTCGAATGGCCATCTTGACTTCCCATCTGAAAGACAGCATTGCTCACAGCCGAGGGGCCGATGCTTGCCCCCCAACAGAGAAATGAGCAGGGTCGTACATCAGCTCAGCGCTGTCTGCGAGAGAGGGCTTTGCCTCAGGCCCCTTGATGTTGAAAAGCAAGAGTCTGAGGAGCTTGAACGGCTGATGATGCCCTGAGCTCCCTTCTCTCCTCCAAAGCCACTCTCCCCACCACGCGTGGGTTTGTGCTCGGGGACTGCAAACTAATTTGAATATTGGCTTAAGGAAAGCGTAATTAGAAAGGTAAATCTACTGAGGGGACAATCAAATGATGCCTTCTCTGTGTGTGTGTGGGTGGGTGGGTGTGTGTGCGCATGTTCGTGCGTACACATGCGCTTTAGACATTTCAGATTTTGTCCATTCTTCTAGTGCAGTGCTTAGGACAGAGTAGGTTCACAATGAATATTCCATGTGTCTGTGAAAGAATTTCTTTTTTTAAAAAAAAATATATTTTATTGATTTTTTACAGAGAGGAAGGGAGAGGGATAGAGAGTTAGAAACATCGATGAGAGAGAAACATTGATCAGCTGCCTCCTGCGCACCCCCTACTGGGGATGTACCCGCAACCAACCAAGGTACATGCCCTTGACCGGAATCGAACCCGGGACCTTTCAGTCCGAAGGCGGAGGCTCTATCCACTGAGCCAAACCAGCCAGGGCAATAATTTCTTTAGATATTCAAAATAATCAAAAGATGAATTATATGGCTCCCTATACCTAAGATGATATGAATTAAGATTTTTTTTTTAAATATATATTTTTATTGATTTCAGAGAGGAAGGGGAAGGGAGGGAGAGAGAGAAACATCAATGATGAGAAGAAGGAATCATGGATCAGCTGCCTCCTGCATGTCCCCACAATGGGGATGGAGTCCGCAACCCGGACATGTGCCCTGACCGGGAATTGAACCGTGACCTCCTGGTTCCTAGGTCAATGCTCAACCACTGAGCCACACTGGCCAGGCTGAATTCAGTTTCAGGCAATATATATATATATATATATATATATATATATATATATATATACATACAGATAAGTTCAAATTATATATATTTTAAAAATTCACATCAATATGTTTTACTTTTTCTGACTTTAAAAGTAAGATAAGCTTCCGGTACAAAAATGTGAACATATAAAAAGTCATAACTGAGTTAAATTGGATCACTAATCTGATATCCATTGATAACAGGATAGGAGTAACATTTTAATGTATTTCCCCAATTTTTTATGCATTTGTATCATTTAAATCACGTATGTGTTTGTACCGGTATTAGAACATTGTCATTGATCTTATTAGTGTTTTGTTTTGTTTTTGCTTTTTGATGCTACCAAATTGGAGTTTAGTCTTCCCAAGAAATAAGGGAAATAATTTCCAGAATAAGTTCAGAAACAAGCAAATAAATTAAGTTAAATTAAATTAAGTGTTTAATATAAAAGCAAATTAGCATGTTGTGTCTTTAAGAAAAGTGTACTGAGCCAATTTAGTCTTGGGTCAACACAATTCATCAAGAAAGGGCATACAGGACTAAAAAGGCTATAAAACGTTTTTCCTCCCCTTAGTATAAAATATTGCTCATTTACATCCCTTTTTATTCAATATCATTCTTTGGGCTTTGCCGCAGAACGCAGAGATGCCCAGGAACCTTATTTGAAATTTTTGAGAAAAGAAGTGGAAAGAAAAAAAAGTATAACGATATTAATGTGTTTCATTAATTGTAGAAAGTGTAACCTTCGTTATTCAGCAGCCCCGGGGACACTGTGGCTGCTTTTCACGGAGGCGGGCCTGGTGGATGGTGACCCCAGAGTTTTAATGCGCAAAACAGAACTCCAAGTTCAGAGACACAAAGTCGAGTTTTGAAGGAAGCGGAGGCTCCTGCTTTGCCTAGTTCAGGCCGAACAAAATGTAACACAAGCGAAGGTCGCACAAGAATAGGAGTCAGCTGTGCAATGCAGAAGAGGCTGCGTTCAAGGGGAGTTTGCCATCAGCACATCAGCATTCTCTCTCCCCGTGGGGACCGGCCGAACCGTGTTTTGTTTATAGTTCCTTGAAGATAAAGAACTGACTTGGAGCAGGAGAAATACTGTATTTCCCTGAGAAATCAAAGTGTTGGGGATTCTCTTGCAACGTCTGGAAACCGGGCCAGACAGGCCTGCCGGTGTGGGACATTTCCCGCTTAATTTTGTAGTCCTGAGGACGCGTGATGTGCCCAGGGGAAAAAAAAAAAATCCACGTTCAATAGTGCTATTCATTTGGGAAGAGGTCAGAGGTGGTGAAGATAAACTCTCTGAACGCAGTGTGCCCGCGTGGACTCGAACCTGCAAACCCGAGAGCCATTGTCAGGCGTGTCTCTTCCGTCCGCCCTGTGGTTTGGGGGAAATATGGATGAGCCTGTCATTCCTTCCCTGGTGAGCCAGGAACTCACCACCACGCCCTGGCACATGTTTTTATAGATCATCACAGAGAGAGAAAAAAAATCAAACTTGTTCATATGGTATGTGAGATCCTTCATAACCCGGCTTCGACTCTGGCAAGCTTCTTTCTTCCTGTTTTCAATATATTTTTTTTTATTGATTTCAGAGAGGAAGGGAGAGAAAGAGAGAAACATCCACAATGAGAGAGAATCACAGGTCGGCTGTCTCCTGCACGCCCCCTGCTGGGGACCGAGCCCGCACCAAGGCATGTGCCCTTGACTAGGAATGGAATCCTGACCTCCTGGTTCATAAGCCAATGCTCAACCACTGAGCCACACTAGCCGGCCTTAACATCTTTCTCCTGAACTACTTATTCCGACTTTTGAACGCTGCTCCCCGGGAGTGTGATGAGGTCCAGAGCTTTGCACCTCCTGCACCCAGCCCCGATCCTTGCCCTCGGGAGGAACCAAGGCAGCTTTACTAGCGTTCGCCCCCTGAACTCAGGCTACCACATGCCATCCTGAAATGCTCGTCAAGCATACGCAGTCCTTGTGGATAAAAATGCCCGTTTTTTTTTTTCCCTTTTGGAAATGTTTCTTAAGACCTGATAAGGCTCTCATGGGACATCTGAAGACACATTCTTTTTTTAAATATATTTTATTGATTTTTTACAGAGAGAAAGGGAGAGGGATAGAAAATTAGAAACATCGATGAGAGAGAAACATCGATCAGCTGCCTCCTGCACACTCCCCACTGGGGATGTGCCCGCAGCCAAGGTACATGCCCTTGACCGGAATCGTGAAGACACGTTCTTAAATAAAGATTTAAAAGCTAGAGAATCAGCCCAGCCTGGGTGGCTCAGTGGTTGAGCATCAACCTATGAACCGGAGGTCATAGTACCATTCCCGGGTGGGGACACATGCCCGGGTTGCGGGCTCCATCCCCAGTAGGGGGCGTGCAGGAGGCAGCCGATCCATGATTCTCTCTCATCATTGGTGTTTCTATTTCTCTCTCCCTCTCTCTTCCTCGCTGAAATCGGTAAAATATATATTAAAAATAAATAAATAAATAAATAAATAAATAAATAAATAAAGCTAGAGGATGGAAGTGGTAAAAGATCTGAATGGCACCTAAGAAATGGGGTTAGGGGGCTAAGAGAAGACATAGGTCAGGAAAAGGTTGGCTCACAGGCCAGGTGTCGGTTCTGGGTTGGAAGTCCACGGGCAGGGCAAATGCCAATACTGGTAGGAATGGTTTGATCAGCTCACCGTGTGAAAAGAACCGATACCCCGATATTTCATTTTTTTGGGACCTCAATATTTTAAAAGTCAATATCCTTTGTGCCATCATTCAAAAGGCAAGTGGCCTGCCTGGCTGGTGTGACACAGTGGTTGAACCTTGACCTATGAGCCAGAAGGTCACAGTTTGATTCCTGGTTGGGGCACAAGCCAGGTTGCGGGCTCCATGCCCAGCGGATCCATAATTTTCTCTCTCATCATGGATGTTTCTCTCTCTCTCTCTCTCTCTCTCTCTCTCTCTCTCTCTCTCTCTCTCTCTTTCTCTCTCTCTCTCTCTCTTTCTCTCCCCCTTCCTCTCTAAATCAATAAAAACAGGACAAATAAAATAAGAAGGCAAGGGGTCCGATCTCTGCCCACCCCCTTCTCGCCCTCTTTCTGCACTGGATTTGACTGCAAAGTGGATTTCTCCCCCTGCAGCTCTGAGGAAGGAGGAGGAGAATGCCTCAGGCTCTGCTCCCAGTGGGGAAATGTCACCAGGCTGAGCTATTTGCAATGCAAATCCTCAGGCGTTGGCATCCAAGATTGATGTCCCCTTAAGAAAGTACTTAGTCATTGGGCTGGAGAGGAGTGGAAGGAGCCAGACAGGTCTCTTCCCAGCCCAGAGCGGCTGTCAGAGGTAACAAGGCAGGAGGACCAGGGAGAGATGCTCCGAGCCCTCTGGCTCCGTCCATTACCAGCACGTGGTATTAATGCATCTAAATGTAGCTGGGGCCACCGAGTCTGGGCCGAGGGCAGATGGCACGCCTGAGCCGGGGGGCAGGGAGCAAGGGGACTTTTCACCGGCCATTCTGGAGACGGGTGCGAGGGCTCAGACCCCCGTCTGGGTCAGGCTCCCATTGCATTCCCAGCATTTTTGAGCAGCGCAGGGTGGGGGCAGGTGGTCTGCAGGCGGGGGCCAGAGAGTGCCCTGGGAGGCTAGACCTAGATGCTGAGTTTGGCCCTGTGGGTCCCCAGGGAGCAGGAAGACCTGAAACCGGGCCAGGCCCTTGAGGTGCAAAAGTCACAGGAAATTCTGGAAAAGCTCTGAAAGACAATGTAAAATCCAGCTGAAACCCAGTGTTGCCTTGATGCAGTAGCTGTTGCAACTGGGGGAGGGGGTGGGAGCACAGAGGGGAATGCTTTTAATAAACCCACTAGGAGCCCGGTGCACAATAATTTGTGCACTCGGGGGGGGGGGGGGGAGTGGGGGTCCCTCAGCCTGGCCTGTGCCATCTCACAGTCTGGGATGCTTCGGGGGATGTCCACCTGCTGGCGTGCCTGGCCAGCCTGGGTGAGGGGCTGATGGCTATTTGTAGGCCCACCCCACCCACCCTGCCCACCCACCCTGCTGCCTGCGCCACACCCACCTCCTTGGCTGCTGGCCTCCATCTTTGCTGAGTTAATTTGCATACAGCCGCTCTGATTGGCTGGTGGGCGTGGCTTGGCTGGTGGGTGTGGCTTAGGCATCTTGGAGAGATGGTTAATTTCAATACTACTCTTTTATTAGAGTAGATTGCCAGAGTTTGGAGATTTTGATTTGCTGACAGTGATGGGGGAGAAGGAGGCTCTAGCAAGGGGGCCTTGGAGATGGCAATTGTGCAACCGTGGCTTGCATACGCTGGTGAGTCTCTGTGGGACGAATGTTTCGAAGTTCCCCTGGAGGAAATGATACACCAGTGAGAACTAAAGGATCCCCGTGCATCTCCCTTCGTAATTATAAATCATTGTGCAATCATACATTACAGGATCCGTGTAGAGCACAAATGATCAGCAGGGAAAAATACCGTCTTTTAGGGTCACCAAGTAACCAGCTCTCCAGAAGTCGCATGTGGGCCGTGAGCATGCCATGTGTGGCTTTTTAGATACAAACACGTGTGCAAACACACGGCACTCAACTCGCAGTATAGCATGAGCACTTCATGATGCCAGGCGCGGGGAATAGCAATTTTCTATTGTTGCTTTTTTCCCCCCCTTTTATCAGCTACCGAGTATTTGAGTGTGCACATGCGCAGTTCTCAGACTTCCTTGTCTAGGCCCCCAGAGCTGCGCACTTAGCTTTGTTTTGCTTTTTTTTAAAAAAAAAACAAAAACATGTAATAAATCTGATGGTGCCTTTGTCCTCGGGCGTTTCTCTGGTGAAAGCATTTCTGTTCCTCAGGACAAAATTGTTCAGATCATCTTTGCATTCTGTCTCCTCATTTCTGCTGACCTTTCGTCATTGGCCCTCATAACCCTCCAGGCCCCTGTTAGATAAAATGATTTGGAAGCGCTTGTCTCCTTTTGTCCACATACACTTGGCAGCCCTCCTACCAGCATCTAGATCTGGGCCAGCCTGGGGACAGGCAGGGACCAAAGGATGATGACAGTGGTCAGGTCCTGGCTTGGCTCCCCCTCCTGCTAGTTGTGGGTTGAGCTTCTCGATCTATTTAGTGCAGTGTCCAAATATGAGACCCAGAAACTCATTTATAAATGGGACACTTGGAACCGGGAAAGTGTGTGTGTGTGTGTGTGTGTGTGTGTGTGTGTGTGTGTGTGTGTATATAGTGTAAGTCTCCCAGGAGTGTGAAACAATGCTGACAGCAACCTTGTGATAATGATATTTAATATTATCAAGCATCTCCTGTATGCCTAGCTATTTAGAGACATGGCCTCGAATCCAGATGGACCCTAAATTACTTCTATTGATACATATATTTTTTTTACTGTAGGCTGTATGCTGAAGTTATTTTTTTTCCATTTTAACATAAGCACATTTACTTTATCAATCTCAGGATGTATTAGAGATTGTAAAAATTAAATTAGATATGTCATTATTCTCCATTTTGTTATACTCCTAAAGAACTAAAAAATGGCCCTCGCCGGTTTGGCTCAGTGGATAGAGCATCGACCCGTGGACTGCAGGGTCCCGGGTTCGATTCCAGTCAAGGGCACATGCCTGGGGTTGCGGCTCGATCCCCAGTGGGGGGCGTGCAAGAGGCGGCCGATCCATGATTCTCTCTCATCGTTGATGTCTCTCTCTCTCTCTCCTTCTCCCTTCCTCTCTGAAATCAATTAAAAATATTTTCTTTAAAAAAAGAACTAAAAATAAATGGCAATAACCTCTTGTTATCACGGAGCTAGGATTTAATATGGGAGGTGTCTAGTGAAGACTCTGAAGAGGCCTCTGGAATCTTTTCCATGGCTCTACTGAGCGCCAAGACCAAGGGCGACCCCTTCACGATATTGAATTTCCTCTTACAATTTGTGAACCTTTTCCCCTTGGTTGACCCAACGGACACAGGTCTACTGCTCATCAGGGTGTCCGAGAAGGACAGTCTCTGATCTCAAAGACTGAGAAATCAAGGAAGAAAATTAAGTGCCCGGGGATCAGGGAGCGTCCGTCCTCCCCCTGTTCTCTGTAGAAACAGTAATGTGTCCCATGGGAGATGGAAGCAAGGCTACAGAGGACCCAGCAGCAGAGGGTTCTGCCTTCAGGGAAGGAAGATAAGAACAGACGCCCTGGAGAAGAGCATAATCGTGGGTGGGAAGCCAGGTTGACGAGCAGCCAGCCTAAAGACTGGGTGCAATGGGGCCAGTCCTTCCCTGAGGGAAATCAGAGCTTTCCAACCAGAAGACCTTTCTCCCAGAGTGAGAGTTGAGCCCACGTGGGCCTAGAAAATGCTCAGTGACCGGAGAAGAGTAAAGGCGGCAAAGAACATGACTGGGCCGATGACTTCACAGGACCACGTAGCAAATCATTGTGAAGCGTTACCATGGACGTCCTGCCTACAGACCCCATTTGGAACTGTCCCCCTCTGATGCACAACAAGAGTGTATTAAAAGCAAACGTGCAAATTGCTTATTCCATGTCGGCGATGCTTCTTGAAATCCCCATGCTATTTATTTTTTAAAAAATATATTTTATTGATTTTTTTACAGAGAGGAAGGGAGAGGGATAGAGAGTTAGAAACATCGATGAGAGAGAAACATCGATCAGCTGCCTCCTGCACACCCCCCACTGGGGATGTGCCCTCAACCAAGGTCCATGCCCTTGACCGGAATCGAACCTGGGACCCTTGAGTCCGCAGACCGACACTCTATCCAGTGAGCCCAACCAGCTAGGGCACCCACATGCTATTTAATAATTCTAATAATTCTACAATGGCAGGGCAGTTACTGTTTTTTCTTATTCATCGATGCATCGAAGGCTTAGGGAGTTTGAATAACCCAGTAGAAATAGTCCGAGATTCTGACTTCTGTGTTTTTTGGTGGTGCTTTTTTTCTCTTAATGTAAATGTCAAGGGCAATAGAGGCATCAAGGGGGGGACAGAAAAGTCGAGAGAAGCGGGTGTGGCAGCCTGTTGGTGTACAGCCAAAGCCATTCCCTTCTGCCTTTGCGCAGAGGGCGGATGCTAACTTCCCCTGCTCTGTGTCTGTGGTCTTCGTGAGAGACCCCGACAGCGACGAGAGAAAGTTAAGGACTTGGGTAGTGATTCTCACGCTAATTGGACTGTAATGTACAGCCCCGGTCAAGCACATCTTTCCCAGAAGTCCCTCTCCGCAGACGGCAATCAAGCCATTTACAGAAGATGCATGGGCCGGCGGGACCCCAGAGCAACCTTCGGCGGCACTGGCCTTCTAGCGGGAAACACAATTAATTTTGATCCTG
This sequence comes from Murina feae, assembly GCA_004026665.1. Taxonomy (NCBI): domain Eukaryota; kingdom Metazoa; phylum Chordata; class Mammalia; order Chiroptera; family Vespertilionidae; genus Murina; species Murina feae. The sequence goes on along the minus strand of PVJC01008031.1, from coordinate 11,659 downwards.
AAGGGCAATTAAGACCCGGGTTAAAATAAAAATCTTTTGGAACGTAGAACCATCAACGATCGGACAGGAAATGTTTCTCCCTCATGTATTTCAGAAGCCCACAAGCGTACTAACCCCTGGGTACTCCACGTCAAGCTGGCAGATGCCTGTTTGATCTCAACACATGTGGGTGGAAATGAATAACTGTGCTCCTCAGGTTGCTATTCCAACGGAGAGCCCTCCCGTCCACTCTTTTATCACCCGTAGCTGCGAAAAACACACATGTGCTAGGACACCTGTTACAGTCATACATTTGTAGAAGCAACGACACAGATTTTTTTTTTTTCAGTGCATGCCTCCATCCACGGGTAACACACCATGTGTTACAAGTTGCTCTAGCTAATTTCAATTCAGAGAAAAATCTTCCTAAAGGGGGGAAAACGTTTTGTTTAAATAAAAGGACACTCCAAAACCAGGGCAAAGGTGCTGCTGTTACACATGATGTAGAGAAGAAAGAATTCAATCATTGCTTCATTAATTGGGGGGAAAGTCTGGTTGTGGTTTGGGGGTGTGTGTGTACATTAAAGGTACATTGGGTTAGTTACACGGTTTCTAACTAAAATGAGTGACTTAGCCTCTTTAACTCTTGGTCACCAAGTGTTTCTGTTAAGAGAATTTCCTGTTCAGACTTATTTCCCCCTTTTCAAATGAGAATATTGTGTAATTCACGTGTAGGAATTTTTACTTAATGTGTATTCCGGACACTGATTTTTCTGGTCGAATGTCAATGCATGGCAACTACCTTCTCCCAGGCTGGCGGTCTAAACTACAACACTGCATGGTTAGAATGTGGGAAATGCTGGTGGACACGCACGGTGGTACCATCCATTTGAGCTGGTCGTGGCATAGGCTATCATCCAGAAATTCCATGAACTATGTGTGAGGGTGCTCCCTGTAGCACTGTTTGTAATAAGGGCTAATTCTTGCCAGGGCCTTACTATTTCCCAAGAACCCTTTTAAACTTTCCATTTGTATTATGCAATGCAATCCTCAAAATGACTATGTGATTTGTACTATTGTTACACAAATGTATGAGTACACCAAGGTACAACAGTTAAATAATTTCACAAAGCAAAGAGAAGCAACCCAGCAGGAATTAGAGCCCGTCATGCTGAATGTCATTAGGATAGGCGTGAATAGGTTGTAGTTTATTATTCAACTAGAGGCCCGGTGCACAAATTCGTGCCCCAGTGGGGTCCCTCGGCCTGGCCTGCGGGATTGAGCCAAAACTGGCTCTCCAACATCCGCCGAGGTCCTGGATTGTGAGGGGGTGCAGGCCAGGCCGAGGGACCCCACTGGTGCATGATTGGGGCCGGGGAGGAATGTGAGAGGTTGGCCAGATGAGGAGGGACAATGGGAGGGCTCCAGGACGTTTCTGGCCCATCTTGCTCAGTCCCGATTGGCCGGACCCCAGCAGCAAGCTCACCTACCAATCAGAGCGCCTTCCCCCTGGTGGTCAGTGCATGTCATAGTGAATGGTTGAGTGGCCTTAGCATATCATTAGTATATTACACTTGGATTGGTTGAACGGACGTCCAGACATTTAACATATTAGGCTTTTATTATGTAGGATAAAGTACCATTTTGCTAAACTGCAGCCTTACATGAATCAGCATAGATAAATGTCAAAATGATAATGTCACATAAAGGAAAGCTAATTTCAAGTGAAATGCATAAAAATAAGACATCATTTAAAGAACATACATATCTATTTAAAGACATATAGGTATATAGTCACATATATTATTTGTTTATGCATTAAAATGCAAAAATATATGCAAATATGATTAGCATTAACATATGTCAACCACAAAAAAAGGATGACCTCTTTAGAGGGAGAGAAAGATAATAAATATATTTCTTTCTTTAAACATAAAACAATTATTTGTTTTACTTTTGCTGGATATTAAGAGACACTCTAATTTTCCCAATTATGAAAATTCCGTAATAATAATAATAAGTTGTAAATAAATGAAATAAAGTGTCTGGGCACTTAGCCTATCTTTTTGGTGGGAATAAAAATATACTAGGGTATTTCTGGGTCAAATGGTACAAACATCTCTAAGGTTTTCTCAACCTATTGATAGTTTACTTTCCAAAGTATTGATACAAATTTATCCCAATTTAAACCAGTAAATGCAGGCTCTGATTTAACTGCACTTTTGCTTGGGTTGAAATGATCATTGACCTTTAATTTATTTATTTTCACTTAAGATGTGTAGAATGGTCCCATGTTATTTATATTGCTTGGCATCTATTTGAGGATATTTTGGTATATTTCTCTACTGGCTTTTCCCTCCTTTGAATTTCTTCATATCTTTTTCTTACTTGCTTTTTCAATACTTACATCTTGTGGGTTTTGTTTGCTTGTTTCTTGAACGCTTGAAAAACGTGATTCGGTGGATATTGTGGATCTTGTTCCCTTCGTCAGAGTTCTCTCTAACAGAGAAAGGCAAAGGCAACAAAAGAATCAGAGCTCCAGCGTTCCTGTCTCCTAAGGACTTAGGTTTTCTCTCTGATTGTTGAGACCCATTTCCCTCAGCGGGTCACTTCACAGGCTACTCACTGCACTCCCTTCATAGATTGTGAAACGCTCCTACGAGTTGTATGGAAGCCACTAACCGATGTTAGATTTGCACAGTGGGTAGTTTTTATAAATGTTTCCCTTAAAAAGCAACATCCTTAGAAATCCCTGCGAGGCATGTACAGCGCAAGGCGTGCTAGCAGCTGCCAGAATGTGCCGGAGGTTCCCAGGGTTGAATCTATTGCTCCCAGGGATTGATTCAATTTCTGTTCTGTCAGCCAGCTTCGCTGCGAACTGTGGTGTGGCTCCAAGGTTTTAGACACAAAAGAAATATGGCAAGAACAGAAGGCAGGATCCGAGAGAAAATGTAAGCCGGTGCGATGCCATGCAAATGTCACTCCTTGCCTGACCCCGAAATCTGGTATGTGGCGTCCTAATGCAGACAAAAGGAAGTGGGCCTGAGGCGAATATCCGCGTTGTGAAAGTGAAATATTATTGGTCCTAATGAGTCAGAGAGTTGAAGCAAAAGGAGGCAATTTGCTGTTGCCTATGAAACAGAAAATAATTGATTTGCCTCGGTCCCCACGAAATTTTTATTTTTCATGTAAACCCAGCGTGATATGGGAGGGTTTGGTGCTATGATGGGCAGAGCCCTGGGCTAGGACTTGGGGCACAAGGTCATTGTCAGTTTTGCACCCAAACAGCTGTGTGACTGGGCTCCTTACTTCACTACTTTGAGCCACTTTTGCCATTGGGGCTATGAGGGTGTCACACCAGGTAGTCTTTGATGTTTTGTCTATCCTTCAAAATCTATCACTCTTTATTTACATATATAGATATAGATACCATATTTTCCGGCGTATAAGACGACTTTTTAACCCAGGAAAATCTTCTCAAAAGTAGAGGGGTCATCAATGGAGCCGGACGGAGACCGCAAGTGTCTCTGGTTGGCAACTTTTTGTGCCACATACTGTCTCTGTCCAGACTTTTTAATTCAGGAAAATCTTCTCAAAAGTTGGGGGTTGTCTTATACACCCATTCGTCTTATATGCCGGAAAATACGGTATATCTATATAGATTGATTTCAGACAGGAGGGGAGAGGGCAAGAGAGACAGAAACATCAATGGAGAGAAAATCGCTGATTGGCTGCCTCCTGCACGCCCCCTGCGGGGGATTGAGCCCATGACCAGGGCCTATCCCTGACCAGAAATCGAACTATGACATCCTGGTTCATGGGTCTACACTCAACCACTGAGCAACACTGGCTGGACAATCTATCACTCTTTTAGGGACATTCTGGTCACTGTCTTTTAAAAATAATAGTATATACATTTCTGTGTGTATGTGACATGAGAATTGTGAAGAACCATGAGCTACCGCCATCTAATCTAGTGGCTATGCTACAGGGATTCATGGACACAGTTGTCGGAATTGCCTTTGATTGACACTAACTGCACATCTTCCCACGGGTGCCTTCGTGTGTTAAAAACACTGCAATAGCCCTTCCAAGAACTCATTTAAGATGCATATATTAAAACACCTACACGTGTGTTTTTACTTTTTATTTTTGTTGTCTGCAAACGTTTCATAGGTGCTCAGAGGTAAACTAGAAACCACAAGATCCTACAGAGAGTTTTATTAATCCCAAGAGCACCAGTGAGGGTTTTTGAACTACTGAATCCTTTTCAAGTGACATGCAAAGACCGTACCAATTTCTCTGTCAAGTCACAACAATGTTGACATGATCTGCTTTTGATATGGATGCTATGGTCCAGTCTATCTGAATTTATCTTCATCTTATCTCATCCTGATCTGAAGCTCTAATAGGCAGCCTATAGCTATTGGATAAATAGAAAGGAAAACTATAAAAATAGATTTCTTAGACAAAATATTTCAAATGATGGGGCAATCCAGTTCAGAGCCTACCAAGAGGAAGGGTGGGAAGACAGATCAATGAGAAGACAATCTCAAGGCAACATGGAATGTTCTACAGTTGCCCTTTGTAGCTGGCCCCAGGGGGCACACAGGACGGTGGTCCTGGCTGGCATGATGTTTCAGGAGACCCATAAGAGACAACTGAGAGGTTCACCTTTGAAAGAGGTAGCAACACACTTTCCAGGAAAGCAAGCTCATGCGTGTAAGGGCATGAGGTGTTACAGACTCTGATGCATCTAGAGAGCTCCAGGCATGAAGGTGGAGGAAGTGGGTGGTAAGAGATGAATCTGAAGATGCAGGCTCAAAGATAGAGAACAGACTGACAGCGGGTGGAGAGGGGGTGGCAGGCGGGGTGGGGGGGGTGAGGTGGGGGAGTGTGTTGCAGAGTTGCAGGGTTGGGTGAAAAAATAATAGAAGATTCAAATGACGTTACTGCATATCAGCTCTCAGCTACGCTTACACTTTAGCTTTGGAGAGCAATCCATTCGTCAGTGTCTCAGGTGTGCACGTACTAGTATTTAAAACATCTTCCTCTTCCACTTCGCGTAAGAACCCCAACATAGGATCAGGATGTGTTGTATGATCTCTTTGACTTGGGCAGACGGCCGTTGGCCACTGATCTGGTTAGTGTCTCTGAAATGCCTCTTTTCTCGGCTTCAGTTCAGGCTGCGAAAGAGGTGGTGAGTCTGGTTTAGTTTTGCTGTATTTGGATGCCCGGTGTGTCCTCTATGGTCTCGGGCACGGCCCTGACCCATACAGAGGAGCAGTGGGCTAGACGGGAGGCCAGAAGGCCTGACTGCCTCCCAGCTACTCATGTAACCTCTCCAGGCATCCTCAAACTACGGCCCGCGGGCCACATGCGGCCCGCCGAGGACATTTATCTGGCCCGCTGGGTGTTTGTGCCGCCGCTGCCTGTCCTGCTTAAAATAAGATATGTGCAGTGTGCACAGGAATTTGTTCATAGTTGTTGCCTTTTTTTTTTAAACTATAGTCCGGCCCTCCAACGGTCTGAGGGACAGTGAACTGGCCCCCTGTTTAAAAAGTTTGAGGACCCCTGCGAGTCTAGCTGCCTCGTTATTTCCCTCCGCAAAATGCTTCCACTCTGTGCCCCTGATGTGGGCCACAGGGAAGACAAGTTTCTACATTTAAAGTAAATGCTCAAGGTTACTTCTCTGTGTCCTCATGGACCTTCTGCATGTAGCCAACTCCGTCATTCTCCATTTCCTTTCTGCTCGTTTCTTGTTTCCTTTAAACGCTGGCTTTGGGGCTTGGCCTTAGCCACCGGGATGCTCAAGTGAAGAGCTGCTTCTTACGACCTGGAGCCGGCGCTGGGGCTGGTTATGCCACCTCTTCACAGCACCCCGTGTCTTCCTCTCCACGCCTCCTGTTTACAGAACCCTCCATGCTTAAGGCAAATGCCCTCTCGGACGCATCACTTCCTTAGTTCTGACACGCAAGGAGGGATCCTCATAAATCAGAGGCGTCTGTGTAGTTAGAAATCTACTCCTGCACTTTTCAAAGCTTCCTCTCCACAGTCTTGGCAAGCTCAGGCTCCCTCTCGGCCTCTGTGTGACACAGGCCTTTGTCCCTGTCATGCTGGGCATCGCCCTCCTGAGTCCCGATCCCTACTCAGATCGGGGTCCTGCCAGCTGTGAGACTCTGAGGCCCCGTTGGCAGTCACCATACACTGGAAGGAAGAGGCACAGGGCCACCCTCAGCCACCCTCAGCCACCCTCAACCAGGCCACGATGGTGGAGCAGAGGAGTCTAATTACGGAAATTACGGTCTGGAGGAGGCAGGGGTTGGCAGTTGAGGATCTGCGGGCACCTTGAGACCTGTTGTCCAAGTGTCTCTGGGTTGGAAGAAGAGAAATGTGCTAACATTCATTAGCCGGCGGCACCAGAACAGGATCATTTAAATGCAAGAGATCATCTCACTGTCCTTTGGACGGGGAAAAGTCCTAGGCTGAAGGTTTGGTTTCCAAGTCAACAGCACGTGTGCCTGTGGTGAACTGTAGCAGCTTGAGAGGTTGGAAAGAGCAGGGGCTGGTGGATATACTTAAAAAAAAAAATTTAAGTGTAGTTGGAATTCAATATTATATTAGACTAGAGGCCCAGTGCATGAAATTTGTGCATGAGTAGGGTCCCTAGTCGCTGCCAGCCAGGGCCTCCCTTCCCCCCGCCACCTGCCATCGCCACCAGCTGGGGCAGGGCCAGCCGGGGGGCGGGGGGGAAGGAGCCACGGGCAGTTGGCTGGCAGCCCCCCTAGTCAAACTCCCAGTCAAGGGGACAATTTTCGTGTTAGGCTTTTATTATATAGGATGTGCAATATAGTGATTCAACACTTATACACCTTTATGGTGTGATCACCACACTAATTATAGCAACCATCTGTCACCGTGCCAAGTTATCACCCATGTGTTCACTGCAGCATTATTTACATTAGCCAACATAGACGTCGATGTTTTAAAAAATATATTTTTATTGATTTCAGAGAGGAAGGGGGGGGGGAGAGAGAGAGAGAGAGAGAGAGAAACATCAATGATGAGAGAGGGAATCATTGATCAGCTGCCTCCTGCAAGCTTCCTACTGGGCATAGAGCCTACAACCCCTAGCATGTGCCCTGACCAGGTATCAAACCTGGGACCCCTCAGTCTACAGGCCGAAGCTCTATCCACTGAGCCACACCGGCGAGGGTGAGACATCTCTGTTGAACGAGTGCAAGCTGTATGACCTAAAGCAACATCACTTCCTCCTGTCCTCCCCGCCCCGCCCCCCCTCATCCCCCAGGTCTCAGTGTTCAGTTTTCTCACTTGGAAAGTGGTAAAAACAGCGCTCATTTTAATGAGGTGCCCTGAGGATTCCGTACCCTAACGTTGGTACAGATGAGAAAAGGCACAGGCATCTGAAATCCTCTGAAAACATCTGGGTGGTTGCCGTGTCTACTGGTATGCCCCGGCATCTGTGCACATATAATTTTATTTGTTTATTTTTTTTTTACCAAGTCCTTTTCGTCTCAGGACTGCCGTTTTGTCACTCTGGCTGGCTCTTATAAAAAGCCTTCCCAACACAATAGCAAGGGACGGTCCACACAGGGCAAAAGCCCCTGAGAATCCTCCCTTCACCCTCCCCACACCCTTGACCTCCGCTTCGGATCAGCGACTCCCCTCCTCCTCGTTTCCCCTTCCTGTGTCTGCAGGGAAGGGAAGCTGGCTGCCACCTTCTGCAGATAATGTGACACGCGGGGCACCCAGGAGCGGAAGGGAGAAAAGCATGACCACAAAAGCCTGGAGCCGGGGGGTTGGGTGCATTCAGGAAGGAGAGAGGGAGAGGAAGCGGCCACAGCCTTGCTGGGGGCTGAAGGGAAGGGGCTCTGGCATCAGCCCTGGAGTGAAATGGGAGGTCATCTCTCAGAAGGGCCGGGCGGACAGGGCCCTCGACGCCGCCGGGGAGGGACACGGCTGCCGGGACACAGGTGGAGGCAGCCTTTGCGAGCAGCGAGGACATGGATTCTTTTGCCGAGAAAGTCCTCAGGCAGAAGCGGTCCCCCGGCCAAGTGGGGGCCTCGGTCTGTGGAGCACAGTCTCAGGAGCCCAGTTTCTGAGCCAAATGGTTGTTATTTAGGAGGCATGGGAACCAGAAACTTAGAAATAAGATGGGGTCCAGGAAACGCGCTTTTCCTCGATGAAACAGCTTTATAAGGAGGCCGTTTCTCCTTTCTCCTTTGGACCCCATTTCTTGTCACTTACATGTTCGCAGTCACACATGGTGCAGACGGAATGCGGCTGAAAGTGGCAGATGAGCCGGTTTACCTACAAAACCTTAGAAGGACCCATCTCGGCAGGAACAGCCTGCTGACTTCCACCCAGGATCCTTAAGTAACTCAAGTTCTTTTTTTGTGAGGCGTCCGTTAGTAAGATGCTGTCCGTCCACTGTGGGAAAATTCGGGGGTTAACATGCTGGGGAGAGAAGAGGGGGAAAAAAAACTATTTTCTCTTGAGTAAAGCAAATGGAAAAGTTCTGCCCTTGGTTGTGTGCCATCACGCCTCTCCCTCCGCCCTGGGGTTGTGACGGAGAATCGTTAACCATTAATAACATTGCTAATTGCCCAGGCACAGGGGACACGCTGGGCGGAAAGTCCCCCGCAGGCTCATGGGAACTTTCTGTTTGGCCTCCAGTACGTTGTGACCTACAGGGCAGGTTGACATCTGAAACCACAGTGGCCTAGTCCACGGGTTTCTGCTTTTTTTTTCTGCGGCCTGTGTAAGCTCCTCCTAGACTCTAGTTTAAGATTTACACCTTTTCAGCTTGGTGTAAAACCCAGCCAGCCATTTTCCCACACTGCAGCAAAGGATACAATTAAAAAAACTTGTTTTATTGTATAGGCAATGATTGCTATCACCTACCACATCCCAAGCAAGTGTCTCTCTGGTCTTTTATTTAGGCCTGCTGTTAAAATTGCCAGCGAGATATTGCCATCTTCCTTTTATGGGTCAGAACATTATTTAAAAAAAGATATATCTGTATTGATTTCGGAGAGGAAGGGAGAGAAAGAAACATCAGTGATGAGAGTGAATCATGGATAGGCTGCCTCCTGCATACTCCCTACTGGGGATCGAGCCCACAACCTGGGCATGAGCTCTGGCCAGGAATTGAACCTGGGACCCTTCAGTCCACAGGCTGACACTCTATCCACTGAGCCAAACCAGCTTAGGATGGTGGAAAAAATTTTGAGTCAAGATCAAGAGAACAGCTGAATTTTGCACGTACGTGTTGTTGTTTTTTTGGTTCCCAAAGTCTGTATTCTTCTGCCTTTACATTCTACAACCTTGTATTTTACAAACTTCCCCCCCGAAACAAAAACAGCTTTTTAAGACAGTGACTACTGGTTTATAATGACGGTCTCCGTAATCAGAGTTGCTTTTTCATAAATTGGTGTCAAGTTGCTTTCAAACACTGTTGAAGACTTGGGGTCTCTTCAGGTTCAGGGCTGGCACCTTCTCCTCTGTTCAGCCCCCAACCCTTCCACTGGTACTGCCCACCCTCCCCTCGCCCCCCCAGTCCCTTCTTTTCCTACCTGAGCCCCCGATTCATGCCCAACACACGAATTATCAAAGCAGCTGGTAAATCTTGCCTTGCAAAGCCTTCAGTTCTAGAAATTTTTTTAAAAAGAGGGCTTTGCACGTGAATGTGGGCCTTTACTTCCTGTCACCGTAAACAGTGGCAGCAGAAGACAAAACGAATAGTGCCCAGCTCCGTCAGCGTGGCCCAATGGCTGAGCTTCCATCTATGAACCTGGAGGTCACGGTTGATTCCCGGTCAGAGCACATGCCCAGGTTGTGGTCTCCATCCCCAGTAGGGGGCGTGCAAGAGGCAGCCAATCCAAGATTCTCTCTCATCATTGATGTCTCTGACTCTCTCTGTCTCTCTAAACTTCATCTCCAAAATCAATGAAAAAGTATTTTAAAAAAAAAAGAAAGAAAAGAAAAGAAAGAAAAATAAGAGCCCAAAATTTCTAGATGCGACTTAATTAAAATTATTTGGCCATTTAGTCAGAGCTTTAGAAAACCCATGTGGTTTTCTTTCTTTGTAGTCAAGCCTGTCTATAGCTTTGCTGATTATATTTGGGGGGGTAGGGGGAAGAAGGAGGGAGTCCATTTAATTATATACAAGCAGTTGGAATGCAGATCTGCCCTTGCTCCCCACTCCCTGACTTCACCTTAAATTCCTCTCAGCTGATGTGTTGTTTTTTTTTTTTCAAACAAAGTATGTTTTCTTTCTTTTATAGCTTCACGTTACGCAAGAATTTCCCGGGTTCCTCCACGCTCTGCCACACATGACATTCCGTCCCCGTCAGAAATCAGGCCATTTCTCCCAGAACTGGCAAAACCGGGAGATGAAAGGAAGAGTTAAGTTGACTTCCAATATTAGCGAGATGATTCGGAAATAAATGTCAAGGTTAAAAAGTCCAGATGGCAGTGCGGCTGTATCCTTACTATAAACACGGCTTGATTTATGGGGACGGCTAATGGTATCTGCGTGCAGATCTTGGATGGCTTTGCTTTCTCCCATCTGAGTTCTAAATTCATCAGATTCCTTTCGCTCCCACGAGCCATCCTTCACTACAAAGAGACACTCCGCCTCAACTGGGGAGTATTTTAAAATGCAGAAATTGATAAATGTTAACAACCCTAATCCATGCAAATTACTGTCTGTTGTCATTATTTATCACCTGGCGGATGTGCTCCTTCAAGATCTCCTCAAAGGCCTCCGACAGGACCAGCTTCCAGCGGCGAGGCCTCTTGGTTCTTTCTCCCTCTTTCATAAGGGATCACACTGAATTAGTTTTCACTTTTTTTTCTCTCTCCCCCCTTTGCCTGACATGGCAATTATGAGCTTGCTTGGCTTTGTCAGAAAAACCCATCGGAAATGTTTATCTCCTGGGGCAAATCTCAGGGAAACAGCGTGTTTATCACTTCAAGGGGCTGTAATCCAGAGGTAGCCCTGGGCCCAGCGGGGGGAGAACAGAGGAGAAGTGTCCACGTGATGGGGCAGCTACAGTGCAATAATCCCCAGACCGAGCCTCCAGGTCGCCCCAGCCCGGCTTTGTTCTCTGACCTCCGCTGATTAAACTGAGGAGCCCGAATAATGCTCATTTAATCTCTGATTTGCATCTGACTCCAGGGACTAACAGAGAATGGGTCTGGAGAGCCAACACCCTTTATGATTAGGCTACCTTCTCCCCAGGGAGAGTCAGTATGTTGGGGTTTTTTAAATATATATATATATATATGATTTCAGAGAGGAAGAGAGAGGGGAGAGAGAGATAAAAACATCCATGATGAGAGAGAATCATGGATCGGCTGCCTCCTGCACGCCCCACACTGGGGATTGAGCCTGCAACCTGGGCGTGTGCCCTTCACCAGACTCAAACTTGGGACCCTTCAGTCTGCAGACTGACGCTCTATCCACTGAGCCACCCTGGCTTGGCATCAGTGTGTTTTATGAGTGGCTCCTGCAGACTCACATCATATTTGAGTATCAGACCATGAAAGAGGGTCTCATTTGAGTCCGCGGGATGGTCAGTATGACCAGCTCAGACGCATGCCACCTTACTGTGTTAGGAGGATAAACATAACCGAGGTAGGTGTTCTGTGGCTC
>PVJC01008030.1:0-49602 GCA_004026665.1 Murina feae | reverse complement strand
CCCGCCCCCCCCCCCCCAGCTGGCAACCTTTCAATGCACAGAATGATGCCCAACCAACTGAGCTACACTGGCCAGGGCCAGGCACTGTTAATCATGCTCATATAGCCTTTAAAATTATTTTTTTATTTTATTTTATTTTATTTTTAATTTTTTAAAAATTATTATTACATAAAGCTTTACAAAGATTAGTACATATATCTCTTTTTCCCCCTGTCCTTATTTTTAATATTAATATGCCTCTGTTCTTACATTATTGCAGAATTGAACTAACTCTTATAGCCACTAACATTTCTTTAAAAAATATATTTTATAGATTTTTTTACTGAGAGGAAGGAGAAGGATAGAGAGCTAGAAACATGGATGAGGGAGAAACATCAGTCAGCTGACTCTTGCACACCCCCCACTGGGGATGTGCCCGCAACCAAGGTACATGCCCTTGACCGGAATTGAACCTGGGACCCTTAGGTCTGCAGGCTGACGCTCTATCCACTGAGCCAAACCGGTCAGGGCGCCACTAAAATTTCTGAGGGTAGTGATTATGTCTCTCCTAGCACAGAGTAGGTGTACAGTGAATGTTTGTGGAATTTGTTGAATGAATGTGAGATCCAGAGAATGTTACCAAGCCTTTCATGATATTTACATCTGACAAAACAGTTTATCCAATATTTTGTGGATGCACGTGATAATATAATATTCAGGGCTTTCTTTTAAACTCAACCTTACATTCATATTGAATCCATTACATATAATGCTAATTTAATGTATGGCTATGATTTCTTTGTAATATGTTATTAACCTTGTTCACAGTTTAGGGGGGGAAACTGTGATAAATAGCTTGGTGTGGAACACACACTAGTGGTCTTTGTAGGGCTATTAGAATTCCTATGAAAATGAGACACATTAAAATGTCAAAAGGCAAGTTCATAGGAAGAGTTAATAGGTAGACTCAGTTTTTATTTTCTTGAGTTTTAAAGTAATTAGTTTCATGAAGTTATTTATTGGGGTTACACTTGAATAATGGTTGAGAATTTGTGTACTTTTTCCCTGGTAATATTTTAAAATATTAGCTATTTAGTTCAACACATGTATTCTATTTATTGATTTACTCTGCTTAGGGCTTTAAACTTTATTTATTTATAACTAAAGTTTTAAGCTTAGAGTCTACTCCAATATTGCATTATTATTAGGCATGAATTACTTTTAGAATGTTCAAGTGAAATAGAATTATGAGGAAGAGAATCATAAGAAAAAAGCTAGCTATTTTAGTCAATTAATTACCAGTTATTAAGCATCGCCAAATTGTAGCACGAATCTTAAACCAATGGTGCTAGTTTTATTCGTATGACAAAATGAGAGAAAAAGTGCAAAAGTGGTATTTATGGCAAATTTACAGTCCTGCAAGCTCTAGAAATCCATCCACCATTTGTTTTTAAGTAAGTCTGTGTTGAAATCCGACTCGGAACATTTTTACGTCCTTGCTCACAGCAGACATGTTGTATCACCTTTGCGTTAGGTTTGTAATAAAGGTTAAGGAGTCAGTGTTGTATGTAACAACAACAGCAGACATTTTCCCAAGCGCATGTGAAAGCGGCGGAAGCCCCACAGACTGCTGGACTCTCCTGTCCTCCCGTGTCGGTCTCCCGGTGCCTCCTGTCTGCCTTGCCGACTACCTGTACAGCTGTTTCTCATGTGCTTCTCAGACTTGGAGGAAGACCAAGCATGTGTGACAGCCGCATGCTGAGCTGCAGTCTGTGCTTGGCCACAGGCCACGTTTGCATTTCTTCACTTGTGTTTCTACTCATTGTGTAAGAGAAATACGAGCAGAGAGAGATTCTGAAAGCACGCAGCGTGCTGCGTAATGGCAGCTTTCTTCTGTGTGTGCCGCTCCACTTACTCTGCTGCACTGGTTCCCCAGAGAGACGGAGAAACGGTCTTCAGGACTGAACCTTGGTGGGGCCCGCGCTGCTATAATCATGAATGATGGGAAATGCTCTGGGTCACGCATGGGAGAAAGGACTGGGCGCGCACGCACACACACACACACACACTGCTCTATACCATGTTAGTGAACAGATTATGATTTAGTAGAGAAAACTGTTGATCTAGCAGTCAGTTCATTAGGTAGCTGACGACCAGTTCATGCATATGCATCATGTTAACACTCTGACTACATGATATTTTAACACCAGGAAACAAACACTATTTAATAAATATTCATGTCACAGGCTGCCCTAATAGAACTTTTCCGCCTTCATCCTCCAGCCTCACAGGCACAAACATCGTTCTTTGCCTTTGGAAATGAAAAATACTGATTTCCGAAATCCTTCCAAAATGGTTTTGGTAGGTTCTTTCTCTAATTGTTCCTAGATCTTGCAAATCAAAATGGTAATTTTTCTTTCATCATGGTCTTAACCACTGAATATAAACATCCAGATTCAAAATTCTGATGAAATCTCTACCCTTCCTAATTATTTCAACGTTAAAAGATATTTTCCCGTATAGTGTAGGCATACTTTTTGAGTGAGCATCATTAAGATATTGTCATCTTTTAATCAGTTGCTTTTACATTTCACGCCCATTCACTGGATCAAGTCTAATCGCCTCTGCTTGCTTTTCTAGTATGTTCCTTTTCTCTCCCAGAAATTTCCTCTGTTTTTACCTTTGACACCTATTCATTCCTTCTATCATTTTCAGTCTAGGATACATCCTTCTTCTATTATGAAACCTTTCCCAGGAAGTTCAGTGTCATTAAACTCTTAGCTTTTCTCTAGTACTTAATCTGTTTCACTTCATTTCGATTATCTATGTTAACTTGTGTTATTTTAAAAAATGGATTTAGTGTGGCAGAATGGAGCCTTCCAGGGAACATGGGTGGTAAATGGAGCCATATAGATTCCAATTTGAGTACTAGCACTGTTATTTTCTAACTTTTTGGGCATTAGGCAAATTATCTAAGCTTTGTGGGTTTCACTCTCCTTAAGTGTAGCATGGGACAGTTGTCCACCTTTTAGAGTTATTAAAGAGTATAGCTAACGGGCTGGAAAAATGTTTAGCTCAAAGGCAGGACTATAGCAGGTGCTCAGTAAATGGCAGTCGTAGTTATTATTGCTGTGGTTCTATATTTCTCTTAGTATCATCCTGGGCTGAGCGTGTGGGAAGGTATGGTTGAGTGTGGTTCACGGCGAGGTCACATGAATGGCTCCTGAAATCCCATCACTGTCATGGAGGCTTCCTGTTGGCTCTGTTCTATCCGAACTACGAACCTCTCAGGGCTACTCTGACCCGTTCTTTCTGTCCCCGTTATCTGTAAGGGAAGCCTCTGGTATGTATCCTGAAGCAGCTTCCAGCACAGCGAGTTGAAGAATTTGTTTTTGAGTAATGTTTTGGATTAATACCTACATTTTTCTAAACGTCAGCAGCCAGGATGGTAATAAATAAAGTATTTTTCACTTCAAATGCAATCTGTGAAACTCACGGAATAAAATCTCAGCCAATCAAGCAGGTGAGTGCATTATTTTGTCTAGCTCACTTCAGCTCAGCAGACATCTGTTATCATATCTCCTATCTCCAGGCACTTCATCGTTGTTGGATTTACAAAGGTGAATAAGATTTGGCTCCTGCCTGTGAGTGAGAGACATAAAAACTGATAATTGCAATCGATAATTAGTAGTTAGGAGGAGGTAAGGATGGGATCACAGATAGAGGGTGTGTGAGTGGGTAAAAGAAGGCTGCTAGGAAAACATGACCCTTAGCCTGTGATGTCTTATCAGAGGAAAAATGGGATGATCCACCTGATTCAGGGACAGAGATCCAACTCGAAGAGCTTCAATATTTATGGAAATTTATTGCCTGCAAAGTTCACAGGTAGGATTGACTCCAAGTGGCTCAACCCGTGTCCTCATGGCCCTGTCTTAACTGTGCTCATGTAAAAGTCAAATGGCCTCCGTGACTCCAGACCTGGTTCCCATACGCTGCTCCCCAAGAGGGAATAGTAAGTTTCTCTCCAGTTCCAGCTCAATCTAAGGATTTAGTTTTTCTCATTGCCCCTGAACCAATCACTGTGACTAGTGGGATTCTAATTGGTTTTCATAAGTCAAGGTCTACCCTCAAGCTGAGAATAAAGTCAGTATCATTCAAACCTTATGGCTAAAGATGAGTGGAGAGGAGAATGCATGACCAGGAGGCAGCCAGCAAATGTTTTCTAGACCAGGGGAAGCAAATGGAAAGAGTCTTTCGGGGAAGGTAATAATAAAAGCAAAAGCAAGGAAGCGTGCTCCATCATAGTGCGAGTGGGAAACAGCAAGTAGTTGAACATTAATTCAACATGTATTTTGAGACTTTGAAAATAATTATAAAATAATAATGCAGTGGTATATTTGGATCTAGTTGCCGTACATTATTTCATTTAGTTCTCACAACAACTAAGGAAGGATGCCATCTTGTAGGTAAAGAAATTTGAGCCCAAGCTCACAGCCAATAACTGGTGAAGCCGTACTCAAACCCAGGTTATCTGACTCTAGAGGCAGCCCACATGGATATTGCGGTATATTATTAAGCACTCTCTTCTTTGTTGCTAGAGTTTCAGAAATGAGACCTCTATATACCATGCTAAGAAGGTCTGTTTTCTCCGAGACTCAAGTTTTCTTTAAGCTCTAACTCTGTCATCCCAGGGTAAGGCATTGTTTCTCAAACTCTGGCATTCATTACACAGCCACCAGGGTCTGCGATTGCAGAAATATGATTGCTGGGTCCTAACACCAGATTTTCTGATTTAGTAGATCTAGGGTGGGACCCTAGACTTTGCATTTCTAAGAAGTTTCTAAAGGAAGCCGATTGCTGGTGGTCTGGAAGCCATACTCTGAGGACCACTTGTTGGAGGTTTTTGAGAGGCTGGAGGTTTGTGGTTCAGTGATATTCAACATAGTGAAATGCTGCTTGGAAACACACATGCTTTCCCCTCACATTCTTTAATACTCTACCCATCTGAAGAGTATATTTGGTTTCAGCGATATCCTCCCCCGAAGGTCAGGGTCACTGCATGTGTTTCGTTGATTGGATTTCTCCTCTCTCTCTGATACTTGACTTAGTAAAGTGAGATTTATTGCTCTGCTACATCTCGCTCAGTTCCCCCTTGAGTGTTAAAAAGTACATTTGTGTACAAAAGACATATTTAAATGCTTTATTTTATTAGGTTACATTTTTAGTATAAAAAATTTAAATATCAGAAAAAGTAACATGAACATTCATATTTCTACCATCTAGCGTCAACAGTTGTAGACGTATATACACGTGTATACACTTTTTTTGATAGACCATTTTAAAGTAAGTTACAGATCTTGTGCCACTTTGCCCATAAATATTATAGCAGCACACATTGCTCAGGAAGAGCATTCTCTTAAGTAGTCACAATTCCAGGATCACGCTTGAGAAAATGAACAGCAATCCCTAATGTGACCTAACCTGTAGTCATATTCCAATTTCTGCAGTTGTCCCAATGTCTTCTCTGTCAGGATCCAGTCAAGTGAAACTAAATCCTAAGATGCAGCAATGCTGCATGGACCTTTAGGTTCAGATGATTTCTGTGTTATTTAATGACAGGGTTGATTGCTTTA
This sequence comes from Murina feae, assembly GCA_004026665.1. Taxonomy (NCBI): domain Eukaryota; kingdom Metazoa; phylum Chordata; class Mammalia; order Chiroptera; family Vespertilionidae; genus Murina; species Murina feae. The sequence goes on along the minus strand of PVJC01008030.1, from coordinate 43,990 downwards.
ACCAAGGCCCAGTTTAATGATGGATTAAATAAGGAAGATGTTTATTTCTGTCATATTTAACCACCTGGTCCAGAGCTGATAGGGGAGCTTCCATTTCGGAGGCCAAGATAGCTATTCCAGCCCTACCACCGTGCTGGGAAGAGGGGAGGGAGTGCATACTCCGTCCTTTTAAGGGTATGTTTGGATGTTGTATATATCACCTCAGCTCCCACCTCATTAATAGGAACATAATCATATGGTGCATTGTGTTCGAGGCCTGGAAATTAAGGCTTTATGCTGGATGGCCACGTGTCTAGTGATAATTCAGGTAATAAAAGATAGGATGACCCCTAGGGCAGCAGTTAGCATCTCTGCCAAAAATTCTTTTTTCAAATGAGTGAGCTAGTCTAAATGATATTAAAATCCATTTAATTACTCCAAGTACATTACAATATGACATTTGTCTTTTTGAACTCTATAGGGGCTGGTAATTGCTCCTGTGCTGAGTGCAGGATGTTATTTTTTAAAAAGTATTTTATAGATGTTCTGGCATTTTCTTTTTCTTTTCTTTTTTCTGTTTTGGTTAGGGCATAGCTGCCCCTGCTGATAGTTGTCAGTGTCTTCACAGTTTTCTCATGTGCTATTTTCTTTGCTCCGGGCTGGGAAAGCGGGTAACAGTAACTAACATAATACAGGTATGATTTAGTGTGTGCTCTACATGTGCTGTCCGATGTTAGCCTTGTACATCTTACCTCTGACTTTGGAGCTCTTATACAAATGTAAGAGCTGAAGCTCCCTGGTGTCAGTAACCCCTTCATGAGAACTGCCTTGTTAGAACCACACTTAAAACAAGAATTGATGCCCTGAGTGAGATCTGGGGATCTACCTGGGGAAGGTTTGCATCATTTTCATTACAAAGACTTTGAAGCTTCTTTTTCGATGCTTTTGAAGCATTTTTATACCTTTTTGCAGGGTGCAGACAGGTGGGCTTGCTAAATAGTTAAGTTCTCCACGGATAAAGGATGCTTGCCTAATAGACCTCTGTGAATACGTTTGTATAACATGCATACAAACCCATAGCTCTTTGGAAATCTTTAACAAGCATAGCAAATATTAGATTTTAAAAAGGTTGGACTCCAAAGTCTACCATACATCATAAAAGAATCTGAATGTGGCTGGTGTTGCTCAGTGGTTGAGCATCGACCCATGCACCAGGAGGTCATGGTTCAATTCCTGGTCAGGACACATGCCCGGGTTGTGGGCATGTTCCTTACTAGGGAGTGTGCAGGAGGCCGACAAATGATTCTTTCTCATCCTTGATGTTTCTATGATTCTTTCTCATCCTTGATGTTTCTATCTTTCTTCCTTTCCCTTCCTCTCTGAAATCAATAACACACACACACACACACACACACACACAAGGCCCGTTGCACAAAAATGTGTGCACTCGGAAGGGAGAAGGTCCCTCAGCCTGGCCTGTGCCCTCTCACAGTCTGGGACCCCTCGGGGGATGTCCACCTACTGGCTTAGGCCTGCTCCCCAGGGGATTGGGCCTAAGTTGGTAGTCAGCATCCTTTTGGCAGCCTTGGAGCCCTCAGGGGATATCCACTTGCCAGCAGGGAGCAGGCTTAAGGTGCAATCGGACATCCTTAGTGTTGCTGAGGAGGTGGGAGAGGCTCCCGCCACCACCACTGTACTGGCAGCCATCAGCCTGGCTTGTGGCTGAGCAGAGCTCCCCCTGTGGGAGCGCACTGACCACCAGGGAGCAGCTCCTGCATTGAGCGTCTGCCCCCTGGTGGTCAGTGTGTGTCATAGTGACCAGTCATTCCTAGTTGTTCTGCTGTTAGGGTCAATTTGCATATTACTATATTTTCTGATGTATAAGACGACTTTTTAACCCAGGAAAATCTCAAAAGTCGAGACAAAACTGCTGAAATGGTAGAAATGGTAGAGGGAGAAAGTAGAGAAGGTAGTTGGGTCACTTCTCTCACTAGCCTTCTTGTTATTTGAGAAGATTTTTGAGATTTCCCTGGGTTAAAAAGTCGTCTTATATGCCGGAAAATACGGTACCCTTTTATTACATAGGATAGAGGCCTGGTGCATGGGTGGGGGCAGGCTGGTCTTCCCTGTTGGGAGTCCCTGCTGGAGTGGCTGGTCAGCCTGGGTGAGGGGATGAGGGCCATTTTCAGGATGGCCACAGCCCCTTCAGGGTGGTGGTGGGGTCCTGCTGGGGTGCCTGGTCAATCTGGGTGAGGGACTGATGGCTGTTTGCAGGCTGGCCATGGTTCCCACCGACCCAAGCTCCCAGCAAGGCTGGCTGGAAGCAGGTATCTGGGATTTATTTATGTTCTGTAATTGAAACTTTGTTGCTTTGAGTGGAGACCACAGCTGACCAGGGCAGGTGGGAAGCTTGGCTTCCTCCATCGCCGGGGCAACCAAGCCTCCTGCTTGCTCTAGCTCAGTGGTTGCCAGCCGCCATGTTGGTTGGGTTAACTTGCATATACTCACTCTGATTGGCTGGTGGGCATGGCTTGGGGCATAGCAGAGGTGTGGTCAATTTGCATGTTTCTCTTTTATTAGATTATATATGAAAGTATGAGGCTGACCTATTATGCAGACAAATAGCCTTGTGCAGAACAGTTGCTATATTCCTGATTTTGGGAAAACTGGTATCTTGCAAAGAGATTTTAGCACTCAGTGAATGAAAATAAACGTATGTAAAATTATAGACATCTGAATCCTTTAAAAATTGTGAGCTCTATATATACTGATATATAATAATCTGATAGCTTCGCCAGTTTGTACTTTAAAGTTTGAACTGCTTATTTTACCGCTTGGGAGAAAACATGAACTACGACATATTTGTGGCAGATCGTGATCAATTATAACCAGTATATTTAAGAACAGGTCACCTACTTTCCTCTAATTCTTCTTCAGGTCGAGACTTAATTTGTATCCAGTCTATGGATGGGATGCTGATGGTGTTTGAGCAAGAAAGCTATGCCTTTGGGAGGTTTCTCCCTGGTTCTCTCTTGCCTGGCCCCCTTGCCTACAGTTCCCGGACAGACTCCTTCATCACTGTCTCTTCCTGCCGACAAGTGGAAAGTTACAAGTAAGTTTGGATGTCCCACTTTCGAAATCAGTGTTTTTGGTGTGTATGTTGCTGATTCATTTTTTTCCACAAAGAGCTAATATCACAAATTAAGAAGAGTCTGTTTTTGTTTTTTTTTTATAAGATGAAATGGTGGTGACTTAGATTTTGCTATTTCCCGCTGTTGGATGGTCAGTTCCCTTGCCCTGGCTATAAAGGGATAAGAATGGCCATTTCAAAGAAAAAGAACTCATGGACATGGACAACAGTGTGGTGACTGCAGGGGGAGGGGAGTGGGTGGAGGTGAAAGAGAGGGTATATGGGTGATAAATGGTGATGAAAAAGGTAATAAAATAAAGGGAGAAGAACTATAGAATAAAAAAACGACTATTTGACAAGTTGTTTAAAAAAAAGAATAATTTATTGATTTTTTACAGAGAGTTAGAAACATCGATGAGGGAGAAACATCGATCAGCTGCCTCCTGCACACTCCCTACTGGGGATGTGCCCGCAACCCAGGTACATGCCCTTGACCAGAATCGAACCTGGGACCCTTGAGTCTGCAGGCCGATGCTCTATCCACTGAGCCAAACTGGTCAGGGCTTGTTTTCTTTTTTTTTTAGGATTAAATGTGTGTCAAGTTGCCACTGTATAGAAAATGCTCAGTAACTCTTGGGACTGTTCCCTGTATTATAAATAATAAAACACAGGGTCAGTGGAAAAAGCCTGCTTCAAAGATGCATATATGGAATTATTTTATAGTAACAACAACGAAAGGAAGTATGTGTACCTAGGAGGAATACTGGCAAGAAATGCAAGTGTTTTTATGAATGTTTATAAGAGAATGATTCCCAATGGAAGTGAGACCCTATGAAAACAGTTTATACTTTTTGCTAGAAATTTTTATTGCTGCTGTTGACTTGTTTTGAGAGACACCTTTTTTCTCCTCCATCAGCTACATTTCAATAAAAATGAAGGCTTTGAGTTTTTGGAATTTTTTTTTTGTTTTTTTTGTTTAATCCTCACCACCTTAGGGTATTTTTTCCATTGAATTTTTAGAGAGAGAGGAAGGTAGGTAGTGAGTGAGGGAGGGGTGAGAGAGAGAGAGAGAGAAAGAGAGAGAGAGAGAGAGAGAGAGAGAGAAAGAGAGAGAGACCCACAGACATGGATGTGAGAGAGACACATCAATTGGTTGCCTCCCGCACACGCCCTGACTGGGCAGGGGACAGAACCTGCAACCCAGCCAGGTGTGTGCCCTTGAGGGGGAATTGAGCTCATGATCCTTTGGTTTGTGCGCTGGTGCTCTACCACTGAGCCTCACTGGCCGGGGCTGGAGACTGTATTTTTGTTGTCTTTGGAAAGGGGAATGGGGACAAGAAAGAAATCCATGCTGGGAAAAGAAATAGATTTGGAGACTTACAGTATCTTCAATCACTTTTTTAATCTTACTGACGGCAGCAGTTAGAACTTTAAATGTCCAAGCAACACTTCATTATAGCTTTTCGGTATTATTTTTGGCCGCCTGTTTCCCCAAGGCAGGAAGAAAATATAAATTAATCAGACAACACCTGTACATTTTTGTCTTCAAGTTTCAATATTATGTACATAGCAAAGCAATGCAGTTTTCCCTTCCTAAGTGGCTTTTGTGAATTATTGTCAAGGCATCTAGAATTCAAAACTCAGAAAAAAGGCAAATGCTTGTGACTAAGCAGAAGTTAACTGACGCAGGTAGGGCATTATTATGTCACATTCCTTCTGTAACTCCTGTGGCTCTTGTCCAAAGGAGATGAATGAGTTGTGGCATTGCTACTGGTAATAAATAAAATATTAGACTTATCTTGAAAGGCTGAGAAAAATATCTGTGTAATACATTCAAGCCAGTCACAGCGTAAGTAATATTGAGGAGATCTGCTTTTCAGCTTTCCACCCAGTTCTGCGTCTCAACTCTTGCCAAGGAGCGGTATTGGCGGTGCCACACAGAGGTCACCACACGGAGACTCGAAGGCTCCCTGACTTACTCTTTGAAACATGTGAATAGGAATTAATTTGGTAATAACTCCGGGAGTCGTTGGATGAGGGAGCAAGGCGTAGGTTTCCTTAATGTGTCAATGTAATCTCACAGGAGCTCACACTGTTTTAAGGGTGGTGATTCAGTCTATTAAATTCATCTGCATCTGGGGCTAAAAAATGTGCATGTTTCATGTGGGTCTTTTATAATGATACAAATGCATGGGATATGGGATTATTGTGAAATGATGACCATCAAGAGGGTTTATGCCATTAAGTAGCATCTTGTATTTCTATATGCTTTCAAGTTTAATAGATAAAATTAAGTGATAATCACGGGTGCAGTTTAGGATGGGAGAAAGCATGAAAACGGAAGGCTCTTTTGAAATTTCACTAAATATCTTTGTAATCAGTTAATAGAATGCCATCAGTTAGTATAAAAAGCATCATTTTCATTTTTTCCTGAGTTTAATTTCAAACTTTAATAACAATGAAAAAAAAGTTAAATTGGATCCAAAGAAGAAAAATAAAAATCATCAAGGTTTAGAAAATAGGGCAGATGAGAAAACATGGTAGATGTTTAGGAAGCAATTTCACTTACAAGAACTAACCAAGAATTTTGATAAAATGTTTTCTACAAGAAAGTTTGTGGGACAATTGTTTTAAATTGGGGGGAAATGGAAAACAACCCAAGTGATCAGAGTAGAAGATCAGATAATTAAACATCCATATATCATTTTCATTTTTGCTTCTGATGTTTGATTATTTTAAAACAAGCTCAGTTATGTTCTACGAGGAAGTAGGGAAGGCCATGGGTCTCCGACTTCAGAGTGCAGAGAATCACCTCGGAACCCTGTCATAAAATGCACGTTTGCAGATTCCCAGCCCCCAACCCTCCATATTTTGATTTAGTAATTTTGGGAAAAGTCCCACACACTCCAGGTTGGATGCTAATTCAGGCACACACACTGAGCATCGTTTTTCTTTTTTGAAGTGAGAGAACCGTTTGCCTTTTTTTGGAGAGGGTAGCTTAGGCACCGCTGTTCTTTTGGCCATATTTATCAAAACTTTGAATCATTTTCATTTTTAAAAATGTTTTTATTGATTTTAGAGAGAAAGAGAAAATGAGAGATAGAGACATCAGTGATGGCAGAGAAGCATTGATCGGTTGCCTCCTGCACGCCCTACACTGGGGATCGAGCCTGCAACCCAGGCATGTGCCCTGACCAGGAATTGGACCGTGACCTCCTGGTTCGTGGGTCGACACCCAACTGCTGAGCCACGCCTACTGGCTGAATCACTTTTAATTCTCTTTTTGTTTCCTTTCTTATCAGAGTCATTCAGTCAGTAAATCCTGACCTTTTTTTTTTTTTCCTTTTATTCAGCCATTGTTGTCCCATTGGCATTGAGGCTTTTATCTTTTTACTTGGATTTATGATATTCTTACCTCTAGATTTTAGGGTTCTTTTTATAGCTATTCTTTAAAACCACCTCTTTAAGCCAGAATTTTTGTTTATTATTAAAAAAAAATCCAAATTTTTTAATATTGAAATTTAGTGCCCTTTATAACCAGCCCCATTTTACCTCTCTTATGTTGACTTTCAGATTTGGAGGGGACTTTTAAAGGTAACTCGTTCAATTATCCTCCCTTTTTTCACCTCCTAAATATATTTTTGCCTAAAAAAACCTGACTTTTGCACAGTATCATATATTGCCTTCTTGTATTGTGCTGAGATGTTCCAGGGGATGTCTTGCATTATCAGGTTCCTGAGAGCACACTGTGCCTTAAATATCTGCTCACTGATGGAATAATTCGGTTTATTGGTTCATTCATTCAGAAAACATTTTTTAAGAGGCTTCTATGTGCCACACACTGTGCAAAGTACAGGAAATGCGAAGTCAAATAAGACCTGTCTCTTGTCCTCAAGCTGTAAGTACGTGGGGGAGGTAGTAGATCAGTAGGCTGTTTCAGTTCACAGTGGAACAGGCTATGGCGGAACTGTGCACAGGATACCGAGGAGGCTGCAGGTGGGACCTTAGCTGAGAGTTGGATGTAGGGAGGCTCCCTGAAGAATGTCTGCCACACGTTACGTCTTCCTCTCCTCTGCTCGACACTTCCCTTGCACCCTAAGAGTGGCTTGTGGTCCACTGTGGGTAGATAATAGGCTTTAAAATACTTTAAAGTATCTTTTTTTGAATTTAATTGACAATATTGTGAAAAGAAGATTGTGTTCTTCACCAGTCGTAGGCTCTTGTCAAATGAAAATATTTGGGGTTCTCCATATATTTCTCTCTTGCTCATGCTGTACTCTGCCTGGAATGCTTTTCTTTCTTTGCATATGAAAATAATTTCTGGAAGCCTTCCTGCTCCCCTCCAGTTCTTCTGTGACCTGGCAGTACAAGTCACGTCTCCTCCTTCTCAACTTAGAGTAGTTTCCCGCTGCTTTCGCAAGTACTGCTTATGCTTGTTTTTCTTCCTGAGCGAAGTGATCGTCATGGCGAGGATTTCTGTCCTCTGCAGGGCCCAGCATTCCACCCTGTTGAAAGTAGGTGTTTAAGAAGGACTTGGTGAAGGAGTGAAAAGTTTGTAAGGAATGTTTCTATTTTGTTACTGGCTTCTTTTAATGAAAATGATTCCCTCTGGCACAATCAAGAATGTTTTAGCTCTAGTTGAAAAGGAACAATGTAAGGCTTTGTGTCCAGAGCTTTCCATTTCTAGCAGAGTTCCTCAAATTAAATATAAAGGTTTCAAAATCTCCCGTTATCCTTTGAGGTGCCAACTCTGTTTCATTTGGAAATAAATGATTGTGGAGGGTTTACTTTTGTACTCCATGACACCTCAATCCATATTTTAGCTCCTTGCCGCTGTTTTTACGACGTGTTACAGAAGCGCACTAAATTATGTGGTTGAGGTTGTCGTTGGTGCTCCACAGGACCCATTAAGCACTTGTGGTTATTGGGCCGAAAAGCACCACCGTTCATTGGGACCGGCTGCATTTGTGATTACTGCCTCTCTGTTCTGAGAAGCATGTGTGACGCTCTTTCATGGAATCTTATTTCATTGGGCCAAATTATTCTTCAGCAGTCTCAGCAAGGGAATCTTTTAAAAAATACTTTATTGATTGATTGATTTCAGAGAGGAAGGGAGAAGGAGAAAGAGATAGGAACATCCGTGATGAGAGAGAATCATTGATCAGCTGCCTCCTGCATGCCCCCCACTGGGGATTAAGCCGGCACCCTGGGCATGTGCCCTGACTGGGAATCGAACTGTGACCTCCTGGTTCATAGGTCAACACTCAACCATTGAGCCACACTAGCCAGGCTAGGAATCTTATTCTTTAGCTTATATCACTGGACACTTGAATGGTAAGGGAAAAAAATCCAAGTGTTTTCTTTATTTCAGAATTTCCAAGTGTGTTTAGAATTTTCTGGTTTCCATGTATATTATTGGTCACAGTTAAGAGGATAAGGAAGAATCATAAAATAGATGCTGTTGTAAGTTTGTCATCATCTAAATTTACTGTCAGCTACATTTAGTAATAAAATACTCTTCTGAGTTGTCTTCCAGGAAGAGAAATGACCTGGATTTGGAAATCAGGAGTCAATTTTGGCTGGGTCTCGGCCTGCTGTTTTGATGTTAATGAGGCCACTTTAGGGGCTCACTTATTCCTCAGATGAAATAATAACCCTTTGTAGTTGTATAAGAAGCTTCAAACAACTCCAAAGCTTTGGATTTTTGCAACCATCTCATTAATATCCATACCATCCTCTGGTAGGTTGGTGTCTGCAGGAAATTAGCCACCTCTGTAATTAACCGTCTAAGGTTTAGAGCCATAGCAGGACCAGCTCTGGGCTCATGTCTATCACCAGTGCATACAGTTTCTGTTACTCTGAACTAAGAAGAGTAAATCAATACGATTCAGAGGTTGGAATATGAGATCTAGTTATTCACATTTTGGAAGACACAGACATTTTGAAAGGCAGTCTCAGTTGGTATGGAGACATTTGCTGCAGCTGCCTATGGAATTTTTTAGTCTAGTTTTACAAGCCTGAGATCGTTACCCTCCTACCTATTTTGTCTCCTTTCCCATGACTCAGTCCTCCCTGCCATGCATCTCTTGTACACTGTTGTAGCCTTTCATATCTCTTTTACTGGTGTGTGCCTTTGCTTGTGCTGTTCGCTTTACCATAACACCTTTACCTTTTTTAAAACACACAAACACACATTTTTATTGATTTCAGAGAGGAAGGAAGAGGGAGAGATAGAAAGAAACATCAGTGATGAGAGAGAATCATTGACTGGCTGTCTCCTGCACACCCCACAGTGGGGATCGAACCCGCAACTTGGGCATGTGTCCTGACCGGGAAGTGTACTGTGAGCTCCTGAATCATAGGTCAGTGCTCAACCACTGAGCCACACAAGCTGGGAACACCTTTGCCTCTTTACCAGTACAATGAGTTTTCACTTATTCTTTAAAATGTGGCTTTCTCCTCCTAAACCAGTACCGAGAATATATATGTTCTTCCACTTTGATTTATGTTTCTGCTACCATGTTCCCTTGGTACTTCATGCATACTTTCCATTAGTTCAGGGTGTTCTAAGCTACATTTTTTTGTATATGAATCTCTACTACTTTGGGAGGTCCTAATGAATTTAGACCAGGAGTATTATTTCCATTGTCAATGCTAGTATCAGACACCTGCTATATGTTTATTGAATGAATAAAATTCATATGCATTAAGCTTCCGTATTAACTACAAGACTGGTCTTTATGAATATCTTGCAAAATCTCACTTAATTCATAGTCATTCTACCTCCAACTGAAATTGGAGGCTTTTTACAAATTAAGAATTCCTGATTGAGCAGGATGGTGTTAAAGCTGGTATATGATATATGAACACCACTGTACATTTCAGCGCTTATGTAGATAGCTCACATTCCTTAATCAGATCCTGGATGTTCACATGATTAGACATCTTTCTCTTAGACAATATGAGGTGTTTGAATATATCTTTTACTGATTTTCCTCTTAGCTATGGAAGAACAATGCAAGGAGTTCTGATTCGATAGGAGGGAAAAGAACCTATGAGCCTGAAATTTCTTCATTTAGAGTGGGATTGAAACAAGCAAAATAAACTTTTTTGGCTCAATTAATTATTTCTAAAGCGAATGATATTTACGAATTATTATTATTTTAAATATATTTTTATTGACTTCAGAGAGGAAAAGGAGAGGGAGATAGAAACATCAATGATGAAAGAGAATCATTGATTGATTGGCTGCCTCCCACACGCCCCCTACTGGGGATCAAGCCCGCAACCCGAGCATGTGCCCTTGACTGGAATTGAACCCAGGATCCTTCAGTCCATAGGCCAACGCTCTATCCAATGAAACAACGCTCTATCCAATGAAGGATCCTATGGATCCTTCAGTCCATAGGCCAACGCTCTATCCAACTTGTAGTTTTAAGCCTTTCATCAAGAATGATTTGAGCTAAATGTTACTATTGAAATAAAAGCTGTGGAATGCTTATAGAAAGTAATAATGTCCATTATTGAGAACTTATTACATATCAAATAAACTACTAGGTTATTGATCTATCTCCTTATATAAACCATTATCTGTCTGCTAATAAATGAGCACCTAATATATACCAAATACTGTACTAGACACTATATTACTTTTGTTTTTAATCCTCAACTCAGGATATTTTTTCCATTGATTTTATTTTTTTAAGAGAGAGTGGAGAGGAAGGGGACAAAGAGAAACATCGATGTGAGAGAGACACATCAATTGGTTGCCTCTTGCACATGCCCCAACTGGCATGTGCAACATCCAGCTTTCAACCAAAGTACATGCCCTTGACTGGGAATCAAACCTGTAACCCTTTGGTCCATGGGCCAATGCTCTAACCACTGAGCAAAATTGACTAGGCTGTATTACTTTTTAATTCTCTTAACAATGCCTGCATCAGAGATTATTATTTCCATTTTATACATGGGGAAGATAAGACAGAGTGTTTAACTTGCCAAATTTTACTCAATTACTAAGTGATTTAGCTGGGCCTTAGACTCAGTTCTTCTTGGTTCCATCAATTAAATATTAATAATTTCTGCTGCATCTGGCTGCTTTCCATTATTTACATTTTCTTCTTTTTGGTGTTTTGGTGCTAGATCTTTCTTGAATATTGTTATTTGTCACATAAAATTTTAAAGGAAATGCTTTGATAGTTGGCAGAGCTATATTTCCCATATTGAATTTTGGGACATATGGTTATAATTTCTTGACCATGACAGTTTTACATAGTCTTATGCCACAGTATAATTCAGTAAGAATTCAATCCTAAATTTTACAGTTTTAAAAACCAAGGTAAAAGTGGTTCATTAGATTTATAGATTATGTGCTTTATTTACTTCTTTTTCTTGATCAGCTTTATTGAGGTTATATGCTTTTAAAGTTTAAAAATAATTTCTACTTTTAAACTCTAAAGTAATTTCCAATTATTTCATACCTTTCAAACAGGTACCAAGTACTCGCTTTTGCAACAGATGCAGATAAAAGACAGGAGACTGAACAGCAAAAACCTGGTTCTGGAAAAAGACTTGTCGTAAGGCCATTTTTTTAAATATAAAAATTTCAGCAATGTTACATTTATTTTGTTATTGATTTATTTTCTAAAATCATTTTTTTCTATTTTTCAATTACAGTTGACATTCAGTATTATTTTTATATTAGTTCCAGGTGTACAGTGTAGTGGTTGGACATTTATATAATTTACAAAGTGACCCTCTGATATGGCTAGCACCCTACATGGCCGGCACCATACATGGTTACAATATTATCGACTATATTCCCTCTGCTGACTTTTACATTCCTGTGACTGTTTTGTAACTACCAACTTGTAGTTTTAAGCCTTTCATAATTTCCACCCAGTCCCCTCACCCCCATTTGGCAACCATCAGTATCTATGAGTCTGTTTTGTTTGTTTCTTTAGGTACCACATATAAGTGAAATCATACAATATTTGTCTTTCTCTGTCTGACTTATTTCACTTAGCATATTATCCTCTAGGTCCATCCATGTTGTCGCAAATGGTAAGACTTCATTCTTTTTATGGCTGGGTAATATTCTATTGTACGTATCTACCACATCTTCTTTATCCAGTAGTCTATGATGGGTACCTAGGTTTTTTTTTTTGTTTTTTTTTGCAACTAAATTGATCTTAGATTTTCTTTTACAGGTAGATTGGACTCTAAATATTGGAGAGCAAGCCCTTGATATATGTATTATGTCTTTCAATCAGTCAGCATCTTCTGTTTTTGTTCTTGGTGAAAGAAACTTTTTTTGCCTTAAGGATAATGGTCAGATTCAATTCATGAAGAAACTTGATTGTAGCCCAAGTTGTTTTCTCCCGTACTGCTCAGGTGTGTAGAGAGATTTTCTTTTATCCCTTCCATATGTCAGGGCTGTGCTATTTACACCAGAAAAAGGCAAACTCACATGCATATGAACATCTAGGAAAATACTTTTGAACTGAACATGTAATGGAAATTTTAACTTTGAAAGTTTGAATAGAAGTTTGATATAAAGCACACATTTGGATTTGTCAGTCATTTTACTTTGTACAAAAGGATTGTAGAATTGGCCCCAGGCGTACATTACTGCTTTCCAAAATGAGGCTATTCACAGTGCTTCCAAGAGAACACCAGACTCCTCTATAAGCAGAATGGAGCATAGTGATGCCTAATAGAATGACTTTTCTGTAGTGAATGCCCAGAAAATCATTAGCTTCAATGTGTTAAATATTAATGAAACCCATGCTTTCTAGCTGAAATGCAAAAATATTGGCTAGTATCTGGTTATAGTTTCCAAGTCTTTAATTTCTTTCCTTTTAGATATTGGCAGCTTGAAGTTGAAAAATTATGTTTTATTACCTAAAATCTTTACGCATTAACATCAAGATATTATAATTAGTTTGTATCCTAAATCCCCTAAAAGGGGTATAATATACTGTGGCTAATGACTGTCTCCTTTTTATCCTTAAATTTTTTTTTCATCCTACAGTTTCTGAAGGAACAATAAATACTTTGATTGGAAACCGCAATAGCCTGTTGCATGTTTATCAGGACGTGACGCTGAAGTGGGCCTCTCAGCTTCCCCGCGTGCCTGTCGCAGTGCGAGTGGGCTCTTTAAGGTAAGTGGTTTAATTTGACTTTTTTAAAAAAGAGAATCTTAGTCAAGGAATTATTCCAGAGTTTTACGAAACAATGGCAAGTGATTTTACTGAAAAATGAATTTTACTAAAAAAGTGGCATTGCAGTGTGTCAACAATGGAAATATTTTAAAATATGAGTTTTATTGGAGAAGAAAGATATAAAAATTTTTAATTAGAACAACTAATCATTTTTATTTGGTATTTTAGTGACATATCCTTTGTAAATTAAAGAATTCAAGAACAATAGTTTGCCTGAGATATTATTATTATTTTTAACCCTCACCGGAGGATATGTTTTTTTTATTGATTTTAGAGGGGGGAAAGAGAAAGGTAAATAGATATGTAGAGAGAGAGAGAAAGAGAGAGAAACATCCATTGCTTGCCTCCTGTACTTGCCCCAACTGGGGATTGAACTCGCAACCTTTTGGTGTGTGGGACAACGCTTCAATCAACTGAGCCACCCAGCCAGGGCTAGGCTAGATTATTATTAGTAATTTCTTCGAGCATTTGATGGATTTCATTTGGAGACAGTGATCTTCTTGTTAGACTGTGAGAATGTTATACTTCAAAAATTGTTTCAGACAATGTCCAGAAGGTGCAGAATCACTAATGACTGTGTTTAAGACCGTTTAGATTTTAGATAGGGCCACTTTTTAAAAGAATATATTTTATTGATTTTTTTACAGAGAGAAAGGGAGAGGGATAGAGAGTTAGAAACATCGATGAGAGAGAAACATCGATCAGCTGCCTCCTGCACACCACCCCCTACTGGGGATGTGCCCACAACCAAGGTACATGCCCTTGACCGGAATCAAACCTGGGACCCTGAGTCAGCAGGCTGATGCTCTATCCACTGAGCCAAACCGGTTAGGGCTAAATAGGGCCACTTTGCATTTAAAGTGAAAGACAAAAATTTGTACTTGAGTATAAAATTCACAAAATTTATGAAAGTGAGAGAAAGGAGATACTTGTGTGTAATTAAAAAAATTTCTCAGTATAAAATGCAAGGTCTCAGACTATGTTTGGGAGTTGAAAATCTCGGTATATATAGAGAAAAACACTTTCTATAAGTTGTCATAGGTTCCCAAATCTACTTAGTTCTGCTTATTATATCATTTCATTGAACATTTAAAAACCATATGTGGAATTCATCAGTGACATCCATAGTATCTGATCAGTGTGACTAATCCCCCCAAATTAAGAGGTTGAATGTTATGCGTCACATCATGACACTTTGGCCAACAACAATAGTCCCATAAGACGATAATGAAGTTGGAAAATTTGTGTAGTTTAGTGACATTGTAGCTGTCATAACATTTAATGCAACATAGGCCACACTGAGCGACTGGCCTGGAAGGAAATATGAAGGTGGAAAATCAGTGATGGTTATCGCTTGCCAGTCAGGCATGTCCATTCTGCCGTAGTAACGATCTTGAAGAATAAGAACAACGTGACAAAAACTGTTAAAGGATCTGCTTCATTGAAGATAACAAGACTAACAAAAATTCAGGGAGACTCTGTATTAGACACAGAGAACCTTCTGATGACCAGACACAGACGTGTTGCCCTTTCAGCACCATGGTGATCATGGCCAAAACAAAGAGATTGTTTGCTATGTTGAAAGAAAAGGCTGGACACAGTGTCAAATTTAATGCTAGCTCTGGGTGGTTTAAATGACTCAAAAATCTTCATTCAAACTATGTATGGTGTCAGATGGGTATTAGATTTATCAGGGGGATCACTTAGTAAGTTGCATAATGTCTAATCACTGGATTGTATACCTGAAGCTAATATGTCAACTGGAATTGAAAATAAAATATTGTTTTAAGTGAAAAATAAAAGTAAAAAAGGTTTGGGAATTGAAAAAACTCTTATCTATATATATAAAAAGCCAGCGATTAGGACACTGTAATGACTGGAATGACTGGTCACTATGACACCCACTACGGCCAGCAAACCGCCCAATGCGGGGTGGGGCTGGCCGGCCAACCTCCTGCAGCTATTCCCCCAACCTGGCCCCACCCCAGATCAACCCCCTTACCCCAATCAGGGGCAGGGCTGGCTGGCCAACTGCCTGCAACCCTCCCCCTTCTCTGGCCCTGTCCCTGATGGGCCCCCACCACCCCAGTTGGCCCGCAGCCCCTCCTCCCAGCCAGCTCCACTCACAATCTCTCCCTCCCCTCTGCTTAGGGGCAGGGCTGACTGGCCAACCCATGTCCCCTCCCCTGGCCGCTGATCTCTGATCGGCTCCCCTGCACCCTATTCGGGGGCAGGACCCGTTTGCCAATCATCCATGGCCCCTCCCCCCAGCCAGCCCGGCCTTGATTGGCCCAACTGGGGTGGGCCAGCCAACCAACCTCTCGCTGTCTCCTCCTCCTGACAGGCCCAGCCCTGATTCTCCTCAATTGGGTCCAGGCTGGCAGACCCCTCCCATGCATGAATTTGTGTACTGGGCCTCTAGGTAATTGCATAATGTGAAAGTGAGTGGGAGTCTGTGAGTGCTAGGTGAAAGCAGCTGGAGAATTTTTGGAAACTCTTGATGTGCTGCTGATTGTGGAGGAAATTTACTTGCCAGAGCAAATATTCGATGTGGAGGAAACCTCCCTGTCTGGAAAGGAATGCCTGAAAAGATTTTCATCTGCAAGAAGGCCAAGTCATGCCAAGTCATGCCAGGTTAAGCCTTTTAAGGACAGTGGCACAGTCTTACCTGGGGACATTGTTGAAGGCTACAAATTGAAACCCTTCGCCATTTGGCACAGTGAGATCCTCAGGACCTTCAAACATATGAATAAACACCTCCTCCTCCCAGATACTATAGGTGCCATAAGAAGTCATGGATGACACAACTCTTCTTCCAAAATGCCCTCTTGAGTTGCTTTGCCAGTGAAATTGAGAAGTGATGTCTGTTAATGCTCCTGGATATCATCTTCTTTTCTTTTTTCTTTTTTTTTTTTTTGTAATTTTCATCCCAGTATCAAAATGATGTTTCTCTCTCCAAACATCACCTCTTTGATCCAACCAATAAATCAAAGAGTTATATCAGCTTTTAAGGCCGACTACCTGGGGATTACCTTTGCCCATGCTATTGCTACAACTGAGGAAGATGCCGAGAAAACAATGATGCAATTCTGGATGGATTACAACATCCATGATTGCATCAAGAACCTTGCTTGGGTGTGGGATGATGACACCAAGAAGTATATGAGTAGCTTCTGGTAGGAGACACTCAAGAGGCTCATCCATGACTGCAAAAGATTTGCCAAGGACGAGGAAGTTGCAAAAATCAACAAGGCTGTGGTTGAGATGGCAAATGACTTTAAACTGTGTGTGGATGAGAATGGCATTGAGGAGCTCCTTGATGTGGTTCCTGAGGAATTAACTAATGAGGCGTTGTTGGAACTGGAATGAAGAAGGGACAGAAAAAAAAAAGAAAAAGAAACTACAGGAGAAGAAAAGGAGATCCTTCAAGAAAATTCACAGTGAAGGTTTTAACAGAAGTTATTGCAGACCTCTCCAAGCTCTTTAAAAAGTTTAAAAACATGGACCCAACACCAGAAGGTTTTCATTAATAGGGAGGAATGTTTGTGGTGCTTACCAGCAAGTTTATGATGAGAAAAAGAAGCAAATTAAGCAAACCACCATGCACAGATTCTGAAAAGACTGACACCTCAAGAGCCTCAGGAAAGGAAGGCGCCACGCATGTTACTGCCCCTGCAGACTTCCCAGAGCGACAAGTTGGGGAGTGGAAGACAGTGATGTCAGCGATCTGGACCCTGTGTAGGCTGAGGCTAGTGTGTGCATTTGTGTCTTAGTTTTTATTCTTTCTATTTCTGTACTTTTATTTTTATTGATTTCAGAGAGGAAAGGAGAAGGAGAGAGTGATAAGAGAGAATCATTGATTGCCTGCCTCCCACATGCCCCCTACAGGAGATCCAGCCTGGGCATGTGCCCTGACCAGGAATCCAACTGTGACCTCCTGGTTCATAGGTTGATGCTCAAACACTGAGCCACACCAGCTGGGCAAGGCTCTGTCTTTCTGGGCAGTACAGGCTTGTAGCCTCAGAGCAAGAGGCTGGACTATGCAGCCTAGGTGAGCAGTGGACTATACCTTCTAGGTTTGGGTAGGTGCACTGCTCTCTATTCCCACAATCACGAAATTGCCTAATGACTCAGAATGTATTCCTGTTGTTGAGTGATACATGACTGTGTTATTATTGAAGCCCAATTAGGGGCGTTCATATGTTGCACTAACAGTTAATCTGAAATCTGAATATTGAAAAAATGGAATCTTTAGAAAACAATGACTATTTTAAAAGAAGTTGCTTTCTCAGCCTATCTAATAAAAGATTGATATGCAAATTAGGCATCACTCCATCACAGAGATGGCCATCCCCATAGCCACAAGATGGTGGTGTCCAGTCTGGTTCAGCCCCACCACTGAAGTGGTCTGGGCTCTGTGAAGTCAGCGATCGGAGGAGCTTGGGGGTCTTCTGCCCAGGCCTGCAGCCTTGGCCTGAAGCTGCAGGCCTGGGCAGGGTCGGACCTGGCAATTTCAGGGGTTTGAGGGTCCGCTGCCCAGGCCTGAAGCCTTGGCCAGGAACTACAGTCTTGGGCAGGGGTGGAGCTGGGATTGGAGGGGCAGGGGTGGAGCCGGTGATCAGAGTGAACTACAGAGGGAACAACTTTTCTTACCGTTCATTGGCTAAGCTCCCTGTATGCCACTGATAATATTCTTAGTAACTTGGATAATAAGAATCCCTAAAGGCAATATAGGGTTTTTCCACCACACTCCTGGAGAAAAAAAATGAAGGTCCACTGCTGGAGGCTAAGAAATGTCATATCCTGCCCTAGCCAGTTTGGCTCAGTGCATAATGCCTCAGCCTGCTGACTGCAGGGTGTGGGTTCAATTCTGACCAAGGGCATGTACCTAGGTTGCAGGCTCCTCCCTGGCCAGGTGCCAGGTCAGGGCATATGCAGAAGGCAACCATTCAAAGTGTTCCTTTTACTTTGATGTTTCTCTCTATTTTTCCTTTCTCTTCCACATTCTCTAAAAATCAATGGAAACATATCCTCAGGTGAGAATAGAAAAAAAAAGAAAGAAAGAAATGTCATATCCTATGAAAGACACATCTTGAAAATGCCTGAAGAAAGTTGTCATTTTTTCATGATGAAGGAACTGGAGTCCATGTTGATGAAAACACCTTGGTGGCAGCGGTGACTGGCAGTGGCTGCAACAGTAGGGTGATGGGGCTGGTGGCTTCCCCTGATTAGACTGGTCGCCTCTCACAAAGGCAGGCCAGGCTGCAGCTTAGACCTGCTCCCTAAGGGGAGCAGGGAACAGGCCTAAGTTGTTAGTAGGACACCCCCTGAGGGCTCCCAATATGTGAGAGGGGGCAGGCTGGGCTGAGGAACCCCACCCCCCGACAGTGCACAAATTTTGTGCACCGGGCCTCTAGTCTATATAATAAAAGCCTAAGTGACCATTAGGGTGGAACGACCAGAACGACCAGTCACTATGATGTGCACTGACCATCAGGGTTCAGACTCTCAATTCAGGAGCTGCCCCTGGTGGTCAATGCACTCCCACAGGGGGAGCGCTGCTCAGCTGGAAGCCTGGCTCACAGCTGGTGAGCACAGCAGTGGTGGCCGAAGCCTCTCCTGCCTCTGCGGCAGCGCTAAGGTGCAGCAAAACAAGCAGTAAGGAGCAGTGAGCAGCAGGTGGTAAGGAGCGAGAGGGTGCAGGCCTGGCCGAGGGACCCCCTCCTCAAGTGCATGTATTTTGTGCACCAGGCCTCTAGTGTTTTATAATTGCTAGGCAGTTAACACAAATTATAGTTATTTTTGTATCTGAAAAATTTAAAAGAAAAATTTAAAAGTTTGCGATAGGCTTTTGCAGTGTTCAGACGTTTTACACTGGATTTACTTAGGAGGATTTAGAGCAGGAAAAACATCTTGCCAACAGGGCCATGCCAAGTGTTTCTCTTCAGGGAGAGTAATTCTCACAGCAGTACATGTATCCATCCAAGAGTTGTTGTCTCTGGCCCCCGACTGACAGCTCAGGTGCTGGAAGACAAATCCACGCTGGTGGGTATGGCTTATCGTCTTCATGCCCCTCAGGAGCCAGTATCTTCAGAAAGTCCTAAAAAGCCATTCTGGTTTTTACATGTTCGTGGAGTATGGGAAAGGGATATAGAGAAAGACTTTACTGAGACCATTTAGTTGAAATACTTATTTCACACATATATTACTCACAAGGAGCATCCCTGTGTCAAGAGTCATGTACTCAGAAGCTGAAAGGTATAGCTTCTCAGAAGATATTTATGGTTAATTTATAGTTTCTGGTCCAGATGCACCTTACAAGTCAGGGGTCCAATGTTATTGGAAGTTATTATGATTAAAAACTAAATTTTCATACACTGTGCATAAGATGCTTATATTAAAAAATAGCCTGTTACATCTAAATGTTTTCAGTATTATAATTTTATTTTATTTTTAAAATATATTTTATTGATTTTTTTACAGAGAGGAAAGGTGAGGGATAGGGAGTTACAAACATCCATGAGAGAGAAACATCCATCAGTTGCCTCCTGCACACCCCCTACTGGGGATGTACCTGCCACCAAGGTACATGCCCTTGATTGGAATCGAACCTGGAACCCTTGAGTTTGCAGGCTGACGCTCTATCCATGGAGCCAAACTGGTCAGGGCTATAATTTTAAATAATTAAGTGTAATTATTGCCATTATTGATTTCCACAGTTAATATATAGCAACAACTCATTGGGAGATATTACTTATTTTTATATACATTAACATTAAAAGTATAAGTATTAGACTGTTTGAAGGAGTTTCATTGTAATTTTTTTTTAAAAATTAAAAAAATGATTACTACTGATTTAGTTATAGCATATTTATATTTAGAAGTTATCTGAAATTAGAAACGCTGAAATAATTTCGCTCCTGCTTTTGATTATCTTTAGGGCTAAACTACTTCTTGGTAGAAGCTTCCTTGGCTGAATGTGTTTATTTGTAAAGGAAATTGCTGCTATTTTAATATGTTTCTTTTTAGTGAATAAGAAATATTGGATTTGGATCAACTAGATGCAATTATACTTAATAACAGCATTTTGCTCAGAAACTAAGATGCTTTATTTCCTCCCACTCCCACCTACTTGGCAGTCCTAGTCCTCTCCACCTTGTTTATTATAAACCACTTCTAAACCTGTGTGTGTTTCCTTCTCTCTCTTTGGGTAAACGGCATTCTTGATTAGATAGAGTTCTTTTAGTTTAGTTATTTTAATTTTGTGGGTTAGACGATGGGGATGTGAAGCAAGCATACAGTTCACAGAATCAGAAGAGCCCGACGGGGATATGCTCTTTAAATCCTTAGCTATCCTTGTTTTCCATTTATACTGAAGCCTGGCCAAATATCTTACCTCTGCTGTGGTTAGTTTCCCAAACGGCAAATAAAGATCATCATTTATCAGTAATGTTATTCTCCCTAGAGACATGACATATACCGAAAGTGGAGGTGTATCTGAGTGACCATTCAGTGAGGGTAACCTCTCCAAGCTTTAGCTGGCAGCCTTGGCCATTGTGCTTTAAAGTCTTGTTGTAGCTCATTTATAGTGTAAACAATTCGGTCTGGTACTTTGGTATTTTACTTCCCTGGCTATCTCCACAATGGTGACTTATGTCGGTGTTTACCAGTATATTTTTTAGCCTTCGTTGATACTGGATTCTGGACCAGAATGGTTTTACCATTTCTTCTCTGGATTTTCAAATTTCTTGTGTCTTCAAGTCCTAACTCAAGTCATATCAATAAGCCTCCCCTTATCTTACCCTGGCTCCTCTGAAGGTTCTGTGATATTTATACTATGTTGGTGACTGCTGTCTGATTTTCCTGACTTTGATCATACACTCCTTGATGCAGGGACCTTATCTCCTTTTGCACGTCACTGAATCACAGTCAGAAAGTTGAACATACAGTATATGCTCGCTATCTACATAGAAGTCACTATGGTGTGTGTGTCAGCGGGAGGGTGGCTGGGAAGACCTTATCAGAGCTTTAAGTTGAAGAACTTTTTTACATATGAAAAATTGAGGCTCATTGATGAAAGGATATTATTTCTTTGAGAACAAATAAATTTATTAGGATAGTTTTCTTCCCTTTTTTAGCTTAACTTTTGCTACTAATTGTCATTCTTTTTGTACTTTTTAGAAATATATATATACTAGGGGCCCAGTGCACAAAAATTTGTGTACTTGGGGGGTCCCTCAGCCTGGCCTGTGCCCTCTCACAGTCTGGGACCCCTAGAGGGATATCCACCTGCTGGCGTGCCTGGGTGAGGGGCTGATGGCTGTTTGCAAGCTGGCCAAGCTCCCCAGTGGGGACCCTCACCCCATGGAGGTGAGGCCAGCCTGGGTGAGGGGCTGAGGGCCGTTTTCAGGCTGCCCACATCCCCTTCAGGATTCGGGTCCCTACTGGGGTGCCTGGGCAGTCTGGGTGAGGGGCTGAGGGCCGTTTTCAGGCTGCCCACAGCTCCCATTGACCCAATGTCCCAGTGAGGCTGGCTGGAATTAGGTTTCTGGGGTTTATTTATCTTCTATAATTAAAACTTTGTTACCTTGAGCAGAGGCCTAGGCAGGTAACAAAGCCCCTTGTTTGCTTCCGCTCTGTGGCTTCTATAATTGAAACATTGTTGCTGTGAGCAGAGGCTCAACTGGCCTAGGCAGGCAGTTGCAACAGAAGCCTCCTGTTTGCTCTAGCTCCGTGGCTGCCGGCCTCCATCTTGGCTGGGTTAATTTGCATACAGCCACTCTGATTGGCTGGTGGATGTGGCTTGACTGGTGGGCATGGCTTAGATGTCTCGGAGTGATGGTTAATTTGCATATTACTCTTTTATTAGTGTATGTGTGTGTGTATATATATATATATATATATATATATAGAGAGAGAGAGAGAGAGAGAGAGAGAGAGGAGGGGAGAGGGAGAGAGAGAAGATAGAAGTATCAATGAGAGTGACATTATCAGTTGGCTGCCTCCTGCACACCTTCTATTGGGAATGAGCCCACAACCTAGGCATGTGCCCTGACCAGGGATTGAACCCAGGTCCTCTTGGTCCATGGGACGATGCTTAATCCACTGAGCAATACCAGCTGGGCCTACCTTTTAATTCCTAAAAATAATTTCTGTTCAAGCTAGAGATTGAGCAGTATAGTGCCTTTGGATTTTTTTTTGGGGGGGGGGGTGTCGGGAAATATTGAAAAATAGAGTGTTAACCTTTTTAGAAGATATGATCATCAAATGGTAGCTGAGCTCTTGATTTTACACAGAAAATATTAGTCTTTAGTAATTGGATATTCCACTGTCCTCCATGGCTACTTATTATTTGGTTTTATTTTGTACAGTGCTTATTATAGCTGAATTCTAGCTAAGTGAACGAATTTACTTCATGACATTTGGCACAGTGGGTTTTGACATTAGTATGGTTATTTCCTTAACTTTCCTTTCTCCCTATGATAATGTAGTATTTATATTTTTTCCGTGATTCTTTAGAACTTTTGTTTTTGATTATAACTGATGCTTTTGGCATTGTAATTAAATGAAGTTTAATTTAGCTCATTTTTAGGTGTTTAAGCTTATAGTTTCAGGGTTTTCACCCTTATTTTTTCCTGAGAAGTCCAGCTCCTTCCCCCATTTTTTATTTGTTTGTTTGTTTTGTTTTCTTTGCCCTTTCATTCTATTTGGGAAGTAAAAAATATATATAATTTTTTTCTGTATGAATAGGGATAAATCCATTTTCAAGAAACCCACTATAACTTAAGTGGCATAAGCATGTAATTGGGATTTTAACCAGAAGTGTTACATAGGGCAAGAGAGCCCCTGTCAGAAAAGGGGGGCTTCAGTTAGGGGCCTGGTGGGCCTGCTAATGCACCCCAATAGAGTATAACTCAATATAAGGAGTTGTAGCCTGGCTGGCATGGCTCAGTGGTTGTATGTTGACTTATGAACCAGGAGATCACAGTTCGATTCCTGGTCAGGGCACATATCTGGGTTACAGGCTCGATCCCCAGTGAGAGGCATGCAGAAGGCAGCTGATCAATGATTCTCTCTCATCATTAATGTTTCTATCTCCCTCTCCCTCACCTTTCCTCTCTAAAATCAATAAAAATATATTAAGGTAAAGAGTTGTAAGGGGAGGGAGAATAGAATTGATCATATTTGGCTTATTTTTTTCTTTTATATATTATTAACTCAGTAACCATGATTTGGACAAACTGTTTATGTCAGTTCTGTTGAAGCATTTTGGGGGTAGAATGAGTTGTATTATTTTTGATGATCGTCCTTACCTGCATGCACATACTTCCATTGTGAGGTCAAGGTCTTTAATAAAGCAATCTCTAGATTGCATATTGACTGAATTTTCTATTGATTGAGCAAGAATTGTGCTTGCAGTGTCCTTACAGCCACGTGGCTAAGCCAGCCTGTCATTTGGTAAGCTACTTTTACACACTTCCTTCTTGCTACTTGGGTAGTCTTATTCACATGAAAGAGACTTGCTATAATCTTATAAATAAATCAAGAAACCGTATCGTTATTGGTATTTGTCAGTTGGAATTGTAACCCTCAGAAAAACTCTCCTTATGAAAGTTAGAGATCTGCTTGGTCTCATGCTTTTATTGTCATCTTCTTTTTTACGCAATAATGGAAAACACAGCATCTTTCACTCGCATGAAAAATTTATTAGTAATTACAGTTCCAGATTGTTTGACTTTATACCAGTCCATAGTAAATCTGTTTAATTTGCCTGCCAGAGGTTTTAGAAATACTGTATAGCCAAGGATGAGGCGTTGCACTTGAATGCTAGTTGGGTTTATACTTTTCTGTTTTATAAATTAAATGTCTTAATGGTAGAATTCTTATTACCATGTATTTCCATTGAAACATTTCTTTAGACATATTGTCACTGAGACCGAGCTTCTCTTAAAAAATGAAGTTCTCAGTCTAAACGGAAAAGTGCCTTTGTGTTTTGAAAAAACACCGAATAGGCAGAAAAAAAAAAGAGGCAGATACCTATATACTTTGTTTTGAATCTAGAGCCATTAACGGGTATGGGAGTTAATTTGGTAGTAAACATGGGATGGGGATACAGACGCAGAGTCAGTTGTTCAACAGAATTGCATCCAGCAGGAAACGTCTTACCTCTTTTAGTAGTAAGCACATGCCTCCTTGCCCCCGTGAGGTCCAGAGGCCATTTGTGCCACTTGGCAACTTGCTTTCATTTTTCTTTGAAACACATGCCATGGTATATCTTTTCTCCTCACTTCACATATGCTGATTTCAAAGGTAGAATGAGGTATTTTTTTAAAAAAATATTTTATTAATTTTTTACAGAGAGGAAGGGAGAGGGATAGAGAGTTAGAAACATTGATGAGTGAGAAACATCGATCAGCTGCCTCCTGCACACCCCCTACTGGGGATGTGCCTGTAACCAAGGTACATGCCCTTGACCGGAATCGAACCTGGGACCCCAGAGTCCTCAGACTGATGCTCTATCCACTGAGCCAAACCTATTAGGGGCAGGTTTTTTTTTTTGTTTTTTTAAAAATATCTCAGTGTTCTAGAGGAAAAAGCTTACATTTTCTAAATTGTTACTTACTGAGAATATAAACATGAAACGGAGTGATGTTTTGTCGGTGTGAGTTTTACATGCTGCTGAGGACTTTGGAACGTTGGGTGGACTTAGTTGCTTTACCCTGCTCACCAGTAGGGCCTATATTTTAGAACTAGGTTTGGAGTGCAAATCTGGGTTATTGTCGAAATAAAAAAGAATATTTGTAAATGTGTAAATCTTACTGTGGGCTAAAGTTGAGTGACTTAAAATCAGAATCAGTTGTTGCCTGGATGGAATGCCAGAACCACAGTCTTACTGCCTGTTGGGTACTGGCATCGCTGTGCCATTGGAGTCTTAAATTCTAATAAGAATTGCATCATTGCCCTATTCAAAACTTGTGGAGGGTTTAAGTATTTGGTTTAAAAGAAAACAACAGTCACTAACTCCTTACATCAAGCATGTCAAACTCACAGCCGGTGGGCCGCATGCCGCTGGCCATGAGTTTGACATGCTTGCCTTACATTTTTTAAAAAATGGATCTAGGAGAATGATGGTACATTTTTTCATTTTAAGAGAAGAGAATATTAATTAGAATTACTAAAAACAGAGTTGTAAATATAATATAGTCAATATCATGTCACCATTTAAGTCCTCTTTGTAACTTTAACTTGAAACTTGGAAGTAAGTCAAGTCTCACCTGGCAAAATAGGGCTTTAATTCTGAATGATCTGACTACTGTGATTCACAGAACCTGCCCCTGAACAGATGGGAGGGTCCTGTGGACTCTGAAATGGGGATCTATATGCAGTGGTGTCCTGCCTGTAGGTAAGGAAAATCTACTGACTTGTGTTCACTAAACTGCAGTGTACTGTGAAATTAAGTGTAAAATAAAGTTATTACCTGTTTTTAAAAAATTTATTAAATGTTTTTTATTTATTTTTTTCAGAGAGAGGAAGGGAGAGAGATAGAGAGATAGAAACATCAATGAGAGAGGGACATCATTGATTGGCTGCCCCCTGCCTGTACCCCCACTGGGGATTGAGCCCACAACCTGACTGGGAATCGAACCAGCAACCTCCTGGTTCCTAGGTCGATGCTCAACCACTGAGCCATACCAGTGGGATATTACCTGCTTTTTTGATGTGTTAGAAAAAGAGAGGCAGATACCCATATACTTCATTTTGAGTGGGCAATTTTTAAAAATCACAGAGGAAAACTACTAATTCAATGTTATATATACTGAGTGGCCAAATTATTATGACCACCCCATCAGTACTTTGTTGGACCACCTTTTGCCTTCAATACTGTGGTGATTCTTCTTGGCATTGACTCCACGAGATGTTGAAAGGTGATGCGAGGAATCTGACACCATGCCTGATGACTAGCACTGTCCAGTTCTGTGAGATCTGATGGTTGTGGAACCAGCTGCCTGAGGGCTCTTTTAACTTCATCCCACAAATGCTCAATTGGATTGAGATCTGGTGATGGTGGGGGCCACCTAAGCAAGGTAAAGTCTCCCTCATGTTCTTGAAACCACTCCTGCACAATACGAGCACCGTGGCATAGCACATTGTCTTGTTGGAAGAAGCCATCTCCATTGGGATACGCCATCAACATGACAGGATGAACCTGATCAGCAACGATACTTAGGTATGTTGTGCTATTCAGATGTTTCACACGAATTAAAGGGCCCAAATCATGCCAGGAAAATATGCCCCAAACCATTACATTGTGCTCACCAGATTGAAGCATTGTACTCATGCATGTGGGGTGCATGCTTTCATGCTGTTTCCGCTAAATTCTCACTCTGCCATCTGCATGATACAACTGGAAATGTGATTCATTGGACCACATGACTTTTTCCCAATGCTCGACTGTCTAATCCTTGTGTTCCTGTGTGAATTGGAGATGTTTTCCTGGTAACTGCAGACAGCAAAGGTGTTCCAACAGGCCTTCGGCTTCCATATTCCATACGATGCAGTGTACGGCTAATTTGCCTACAAATGTCAGGTGGCCATAATAATCTGGTCACTCAGTATATATATGTGTATCTCCATCCCACATTCAAAGGCTGTTAAATCACATTGTTTATTCATATCTTCAGGAAAAAATAACTTCTGTTGTGGTAAACAACCTGCTTCCCTATTTATAACGGCCTGGCCCTCTAGCAACTTCAGTGTGAAATTATAGCTAATTTGCCTACAAAGGTCAGGTGGTCATAATAATCTCTGGCCACTCAGTGTATAGATTATATGATGCTGGAGCAATAGGACTACTGAGTATCTTTCCATTTGGAGACATTGACTGCTATCATCACCTGCCTCCTCCCTCCCACACAAAGCCCTTGCATTTATGTGTGTATGTATTTCCATAATTACCTTTCCTCCCCTGCACAGTGGTGGGATGTGCATGGCTTTCTGCAGAGGGAACAGGAAGGAGGCCTTGGCTGTGGCTGGTGCTGATTTAAGGCACTTGCCCTCTCCCTGGTAATGCAGCTAAGCTCTTGGCTGCTGGAACCCGAGCTGCACGCGGCAAGTTTAATGTGGTACCTTAGAGTTATGTGCTCACTAGGTAAATCACATTTAGAAGCTTTTATGCAATCATGGTTATGCTTGTATTTTAAAAAGCCTAAACATGTTAAACCTTAAAAATGCATTACATTCATGAAGCCAAATTTGATTTTCTAGGTAATGACCAATTCATCTAGAAATTCAACTGATTAATTTTAATGTTCTTCTGTGTAATCTGACAAAATCTAAAAAGTACTCTATGCTTTGCCATTCTGTGCCTCATCTCGAGTGATTTCCTTGATGATGAATTTGCCTAATGCTTTTTCAAATAGTCTCTTCTTTCCTAAGTAATAACTTAATAATATATTTACTGTTAGAATGGGATCAATATAACCTTTTACTTAGTCTTTTATTTAACTTTTATTTAGGAGCTTTATCTTTAGCTAGTACCACCTGAGCTGGCATATTGGATATTTGAAATATAGTTGCAGATTAAAGGATATACAAAGGCATATGTATCCTCACAGATTTCAACCTTCAAAGCACACAGTGCTGGAATTTGTACATAAATGATGCTGGATCTAAAATTGGATGAAAAGGGATGAAAATCAGAGGGATTTGGTTCTCAGTAATTTTCTATTTTAAAGAAAGGGATGAATTGCCACTGAGGTTTAAGAGTAAAATTCTTAACCAAAATGGAGAATTTCCTGATATTTTTCTCCTCATATCATTTTCTTAATGTTATGCATACATAGTTTTTGGCATTTAATTTTATAGTTGAAATGGGAAATTGCCAAAAAGCATTTAGAAATGGAACCTCGAAGACTGACTATATAGTTAAAGTTTTAATTATTCAAAAAAGCAATAAAGTGGACAAAATTAAGAAAATATATTTTTAAAGAAACCAAAATTTTATGAGGCCTAAATTTTAAACTTTTTAGTTTTACTTTTGCTTCTTAATTACAGTTATAATTTTTCCCTCATCTCTTTGAATTTCTAGTTTCCTATCCCACCCAAGTTTTAAAAAAATATAGTTTATTATGATTTTAGTTTATGGAATTAAAACAGTCCTAGATAATATTGGAATAGAACAACTTTGTATTTCAGAAAACATGGAGAGATACTGAAGAATAGATGTAAGAGTTTACATGGCTATAGTAGGCAGAGAAATAAAAAAAAATTTATTGGAGAATACATTGCTATGTGATTTAATCACTACAGCAATAATTGTTTCAATCATTGACAAAATAGCCAGAAAATATTATAATTGAATTTATTTTTGTTCATTAGCGACTCTTGATAGTTGTTTTTGGAACGTATTTGTGGAAAATATTATATACCACTTATAAAATACTACATCATTACTACTTAATTTGTGAATAGATGATATTTGATCATAGTTTGATACATTTTTATTGAAATTGTAAATACACTTGACACCAATTAATTTAAAGCAATCGTTTACTATTCACAAATTGCATTATTTGGCATGCTTTCATTTTGGGTTTATAGTTGGGGAATTTTTTTTAAGTCTGGGCAGATCACCTGCTTGTGGAGGTTGCGGTCATCTAGAAGAGCGAGAGGGGGCAGCTGCCGCAGTTAGACCTCCGGCCCAAGCCTGGCAGCTCTTGCGCCGCCAGGGCAAGCACTGCAGACCCATGGCTTTCTTCCGTCATTTTGAGAGAGATTCTACCCCGTTTTTCTCCTTCAGTGACTAACCTTTGACTTCCAGAGCTGCATTTCTCTCCAACTGGGGTGGGTAAACACTCTGGGGATGTGAAGATTAAAGGTCCAAGGCCCTGCAGGTGCCCTAGGGCAGATTTGTTCAGAATTAATCTGGCATCTCCAGTTGTGGTTTGTTTAGGATAGGAAAGCAGATAGAATTCAATAGTTTATCTTAAATCTTAGGACTTAGTACTTTTTGTTACGAACAACAGAAGGGAAAAAAAGACCAGTTCAATTTCCAGTAACATTTACTCTTCAAAGGAAAGTTTTCATCTTTCTGCTCCTGGTTATCTTCAAGAGTTGCAGAGGAAAAAAAGATTTTAGTGGAAATATATTGCTGCCTCTGATATAGAAGAGACCTTTAAAAGAGTCGCTGTTGACATGAAAGGGAAAACATTTTGATTTTTTGGGATATAAGCCTTAGAAAACAAGCCAGATTAAAAAAACCTCACAAAAAAACATGTAGAAATGAAAAAACATATGACTCCAGGAGTTGACCTGTTGTAAATTATTTCAGAATCCATTGGATTTCTCAGATGGTTGATTTTTCTCTAGAGCTTGCTCCTATGAACACACTTCACTGAGTGGGCATTGCTTTGTTTTTGAGTGAAAAACCACTGACAAATACCACTGTCCTGAAAACATAAAACCAGTTGCTATAGAGAACGTATTGGGAAGTATGTACATGAAGAGCAAAATAAGTTTATGAGTAAAGAATACAAAGAAGCATTTCTTGAAGAAATCAGAACTATTGATTGGTTCTTTTGTAGTAGGTGACTTGGCTTATAGATTTTAGAATCTAAAAGTAGTGGCTACTTTTTGCCAATTACAGTTAGGTGCTTCTGGCATCAGATACAGTAATTTGGGAGCAGTAAGAGAATAAAGCAAAGAAGCAAGAAGGATTAGATTCTTTCTTAGGCACATACTTTCCACCTTTTATAAAATCAATGTGTGTTTCACAACACTATGGAGGCAGCTGACTCCTGGAGTTTAGTTGATTGTAGTTTGTGTAGGAACAGAAGCCCCAATAAGAAGGGTTTGATAACGTATTTGATAAGTTCTGAGTTGGGTCAGTAAAATAGTACATTCAAAATCATGAAAGGATACTTTTCTTTAAGTATTGAACATAGGGTAGAATCAACTTCATTATATAGGAATACCGTCATGTTATTGAAAACTTCTTGAATAATTGATTGAGTGCCTTATAAATAGTTATTGGAGACATTTTACCAATGTCCTGCAGTTTCATTGGATAGAAATTTTATTTATGGCCTCTCTCTTAGAACAGAGATGCTCAGTTCTTACTTTTGAATCTAGCCTTGGAATTGTTAATTTGATAATAAATACAAGATAAGAAAGACTAGCATTTTAGAAGAATTTTCATTAGTTCAGTAATACCGCCGTCCAGGAATATTGTACAAAGCCATGTTTTCACTGTTCGGATGTCATGAAGGGTGAGGCCGAGGACTGACCACAAGCTCACTAGCGTCCTCAGTAGCTCTGAGAGATTGGGCAGGATATTTAAACCACGTGCCTTAGTTCCCTTTCTATGAGATGGGGCTAATACCTACCACATAGGGTTGTTTTGAAGATTCAATAAGTCAATATTAGCACTTAGAAGACTGCCTGGAAATAGCACTATCTATGTTTTAGACAACATTATTTTTAAGATTGGGTGCATTTGCCATTTTGCTCCCTTTGACATTTTACTTAGCCTGTAATTGTAGTTACTGAGTTAAATTCCTTGCATAAATATGCATAAATTCCTTGCATAAATTTGCCTCTGAATTATATCTCTATTAGAAGATTGAGCCCAAGATACTAAAGCTGGGCAAAGGTATTTCCTGCTAAATATTCTATAACTTGTAGTCAGCAACATCATTTAATGCCCATGTGTACAGAATTTTGTTTTAATTTCCTCTCTTTGCTCCGTCACATCAAGTTTAAACAGTTCAAGTCAGAAGGACCTGGAAATTGTGTTCCAGAGAGGGATTTGTTTCAGGAAGGCCTGAGTTACGGTGTTGAGATCGAGAACTCGAGCTGCAGTCCACATGGGAGCCATGTCGAGCTGGTACCTTGACATAGTACAAAAGTCATACTTTTGTTTTTCTACTTATTGAACTGGTACCATAACCAACCTGGAAAAAAATATGTTGGTTCGTGGTTTCGATAGCAGTCAGCAGTCTTTTATTGTTGTTGATACTGTTTTTCACTGAGAGAAAATGTGGAAGATGGTTATCTGTTCAGTGCTGCCAAATGTATTGTTGTGCAGACCCTGCAGGCAGCAGCTGAAGCTGTTTTCCATGGGATATGTGAACAATCCAGCTGTCGTGCACTCGGCCTCAGTATTGCGGGCTGGGTCGGTCTTTTGCTCACAGTTGCATATTAACTAGCACTTTTAGTCGCAAAATTCACATGGAAGGATGGGTACTGTATTGTGGAGGTCTTTATCTTCTGCTTCATCGTTCTTGGTTTTGGTTCTGAAATCACTGCAATTATTTGGGGACATTTCTGGTCGCAGGGACACATTCGATTTCTATCTTAAGTGTGCATTTTCTTTTTGCTCAGGGCAGTTGTCAGTTATGTAAGTCAAGGATCTACTAAAATGGGTTCCTTTGATCAGACCCCATCAGCATTTACTTTAGCCCTGAGCCAGCTGAAATAAGATCGAGCTAACTTATGCCATTATTTCCCCCCCAGTAATGTTGAACTGGAGCAGAACCACTTACTGTGCTAATGCTCTCTTCTAAAAGATACAGATGCTTATTTAAATATACAGAAACACCATGCATATTAGTTGCATTTTAATCTTGTGGTGGGCAAAGTATTGTAAAGGCATAGTTTATCTCATTGAGATGTTTTCTGGTATGAAACATGATGTATTAAATATGAATCATAAGCTGGGGTGGGATGTGTCTAGTAACTTCATACTTGGTCATTCAGTCTATTTTGCACCATTCCCGTGAAGCAAACTGTAGTAGTCAATAATAATAATCAGTTACTATTTATTGAGCCCTTATTTTGTACCAGGCACTGGGCTAAGCTCTTTACATTAAATCACTGACACTACACAACAATTTTTGAAGCAGGTACTGCTATTATTATTATTCTTACAGAAGTGGTAAGAGTCTTAGACATGCTCTTTCAAGGTCACAGTTGTGGAGCTGGGATTCAGTTCTACATGGTTCTGACTTTAAAGTCTGAATTTTTAGTGTCCTGTTTTTGTGATCTTTCATGTTACAAATAGGTACAATTGTACAGATCAGGTTCTTGGCAGCAAATAGATGGCACACTCGAAGGGGGTGCTTGAGAAAGTAGTTGTGAACGAGGGTGAGCGATACTAACAAGGATGGTGAGGCTAGCAACAGTGGGAACTGTTACCATCCCTATGTATGAAGGCTCAAGGGAAGGGCTGGTCACCGGATCCTGAGGAGTATGGCTGTAGCTATTGGAGAGGGCCACCTGGCCAGGACTATTGCCTCAGGCTGAGGGACACCTCAACCTTGGTGACCTCGCAGGGAAAGTACTGAGGAAATAAACACCCTGACCCCAATTTCCTCCCTTTCTCCAGTCTCTTGCCAGTGATCCTCATTGGCCAAACTCAACTGAACGCCAGGGGAAAAGGAATCCTTTCATGCAGTTGTCAGCTTCTTCTGGCACAGAGCAAATTAGAAACAGATGGAAAGTTTGCAGGGCAAATGGAAAATATCCATTTCACAGATGCGCTACCACCAAAACAGTTTCTCAAAGTCAAAGCATCGGTGAAACCAGGATTTCCTACTTCTGTTTCTAATCATTTAATCTTTGTTTTTAAATTTTTATTTTCTATTTTATCTTCTTAATTATAGATTCTAGAAACAGCATGGGTTCATAGGAAACTATAGACTAAGATTCTTTTCTTGCAATTGCCAGGATTACCTTTAGGATTTCAAACCAATGAACTATTTCCCCCCCCTTTTTAAGATATGAATACTATCCTTATTCTAGTTAGATGCAATAAAGGGGTCATGAAATAGTAATGAACTTTGGAAATTTAATAAGATATAAATATATCTACATTTTTACCTTTTCATCTATCTTCTTCCTTCTTAAATCTTTAAGCTTCTGTCAGAGGATATTTTACCTCTGCCTAAAAAAATACCCTTTACAATTTTTGTGTGTGGGTCTGCTGGGAAGTAAATCTTTCAAGTTGCTATTTGTCTGAAAAGATTTCTTTATGTTTATTTTTGAAGGATATTTTTGCTGAGTGTAGAATTGTAGATTAGCAAGTTATTTTCTTTCAGCACTTAGGAAATGTAAGTCTCGTCGTCAGCTGGCTTCTATAGTTACTATTGAGAAATTAGTTATTTTATTGTAATTATTACTTCTTTGAAAGCTGCTTTTAAGATTTTTCTCATTGTTTTTCAGCAGTTTTACTATGATAGGCTTAAAGTTATGAATTTATTTACAACTTGCTTCTTTCCAAAACACTTACTTCAAGAGGACCCAAAATGTTGGGGTGTTAACTAATTTTTATTTTTCAAAAAGAAAATTGATTTAAAAAACCTAGTGGTGAGTAGGGTTGATGTATGTAAGTTAACAGGTTCCACTTGTAGGTGCTTTTACACATTCCTTCTTAACATTGCTGCTTTCCACCCTGATGTGTCAAAGTAGACTTGACAAGTAAAATGGCATGTATACCACGTAATGGTTTGACATATATGTGGTTTCCACAGTCAAACTAATGAACACATCCATTACCTTACATAGTTACTATTTGTGTGTGTGTGTGTGTGTGTGTGTGTGAATATTAATTCTTAACAGAAGAATTATGGCAGTGCAGGAAGTCAGAAGAGGTAAAAGAGAATCTGACAAGGCTGCCTCTTCTTCTTATCTAATGTTAGGAAAGCAGAAGAGAAGGAAAGCGTAGCTTCCTCCCTCCCCTTTTTCTAGAGCACCGGGAAAGGAGGTAGAAAAGAGAGGCAGGTGAGTTTAGGGATCTTCTTGCTTCATACAGTGTAGGATAGACACATTAACATTCTCACTAGTCTTTGTCATTTCATGATGAAATAATTCATTTTGAAGGAACAAATGCTTTTAAAATGCAAAGTATTATATTCAGAAGTATTTTACAAAGTGAAGAATCTTAAACAGTAGAAGATTGTTTAACAGATAAATTACTGTTTCTAATGAATGTCAGTCAGTAGTGAAGGTCACATGCTACTGAAACATTTTTTTCCTTCCATACACCAAATTTATTTTCTGTTAGCATCAGTGAAATCTCCCATACTAATTTCTGTTACTCAGGGCAAGAAAATGTAGAAAAAGGGAATGAGGAATTTTATGATTTAAAACGTAAGAGTCTCCTTATAATCACTAAACTGGATGGGAGTAAAAATGATGAAATGCTTTGCTTTTGATAGTAATCTGAAGTATTTGTGTGCTAAATCCTGTAAGCCAGATATTTGAGTTACTGGATTGACATTGTATGATGGAAAGTATCTGAAGCATTTTGATTTCTTGAAAGGTTATGTTGTGAAAAATTTGTTTTGTAAGACTAGACGTACAAAAACATATGCCATTGTTATTACCTAGAATCCAATAAAAGATAGCTTTTGCAAATTAATTCCACATGTGTGTAGGAGTTGCTTTCACAGTTAGGTTTTTTAGATGCCAGAGTAATTTGTTTCATATTTTAAGCATTGAAATGCTCCTTTAAATTCATTATTCCTGTGACTCCAGCATGATATGTAATAGAAATAGCACAAAATAAAATATTTCAGCAAGTAATTGAAATAGCAAATTCTATGGGAAATCTGTTGAATGAAATGGTATTTGCAGGGACAAAATATGAGTGCAGTATCTGTGGGGAGACTTCCCCCAAAGCTGCTAAATATTAGTGTTTTGCCCTTAAATGACATAATTAAAAAGAGCAAGAACACAAAGAAATTTGACTGGATGACAACCAATTAATTGGTTACCACAATATAATGTGATTTTCAGCTTGTAATGTATATTTGATTTTAAAATATCACTTAGCTCTGCATGTATAGTAGCAAATTTAGGATTTTCCCCCCTTCTTTTTGTGGTTTGTGTTTATTGGATTTTAACTGATGACAAAATTCTGAAGTCATTTGAACCCTAAGGGAATTTACAGTCTGAAGTAATAGTAGTAGCAGAAGTTTTCAGTAACTATAAAGAAGGCCATTCTCATTTCCCACTTAAAGGCACATGCCTTGTGTGGTCTATTACTAGTGATGGCTTATCAGAGACTCCAGAATTAAAAAAAAAATTCTTACTAGTATTGAAATGTGTAAAACATGACTGATCAGGTTAGGATACAATCTTTGCCTTACCTATTGCATTTTGGGGTATATTTATTGCTAGCGATCCCGCAGTTGTAGGTACTCTTATAAATTAAAGATGTTACTAACTTGGGCTAAGTTCCAAGAGATTTAGGTGATTTTTTTTTGCTGTTAAATGTGATTACAAATAAGTAAGTTTTGTAGGCCCATAAAAAGAGATAGATTTGTGCTGTAATGGAATCATTTGAACTATTTAGTTTATATGGTATATTGTCACTTTGTTTGCTCACAATATTATCACTTTATACTCTACCAAAGTGAAGTTCTAAAACCAATTGATAGAAACTATTAGCAGGTCTGAAAAATGGCCTCAATCACCAAATGCAGAAAAAGTTAAAAGCCAGGTGGTAATAAAGTAACACGTGTTCTTTGGAGTATCTGTGTGCAGAGAGATAGAACTGCAGATGTACAAATGAATACATTTCATCATCTTTTTTTATTTCTTTTCTTTCTTTTTTAAATATTACTTAAAATATTACAAAGAGTAGTACATATGTTTCTTTCCCCCCCTCCTCCCTTGACTTTCCCCCGTCTTCCCCTACTCCCCAGTGTCTTATGTCCATTGGTTATGCTTATATGGACACATAAAAGTCCTTTGGTTGATCTCTTTCCCCTCCCCCCTAACCCTCCCCGGCCTTCCTGCTGTAGTTTGACAGTCTGTTTGATGCTGCTCTGCTTCTGTATCTAATTTTTATTTATCAGTTTATAATGGTCTTTATTATCCATAGATGAGTGATGTCATGTGGTATTTTTCTTTCATTGATTGGCTTATTTCACTTAGCATAATGCTCTCCAGTTCCATCCATGCTGATGCAAATGGTAAGAATTCCTTCCTTTTTACAGCAGCATAGTATTCCATTGTGTAGATGTACCACAGCTTTCTAATCCATTCATCTGCTGATGGGCACTTAGGCTGTTTCCAGATCTTAGCTATGGTAAATTGTGCTGCTATGAACAGAGGTGCATATATCCTTTCTGATTGGTGTTTCTGGCTTCTTGGGATATAGTCCTAGAAGTGGGATCACAGGGTCAAATAGCAGTTCCATTTTTAAATTTTTGAAGCAATGCCATACTGTCTTCCATAGTGGTTGCACCAGTCTGCATTCCCACCAGCAGTGCAAAAGGGTTCCTTTTTCTCCGCATCCTCTCCAGCACTTGTCGTTTGTTGATTTGTTGATGATAGCCATTCTTACAGGTGTGAGATGGTACCTTGTTGTTTTGATTTGCATCTCTCAGATGATTAGTGACTTTGAGCATGTTTTCATGTCTCTTGGCTTTCTGAATGTCCTCTTTTGAAAAGTGTCTATTTAGGTCCTTTGCCCACTTTTTGATTGGATTGTTTATCTTCCTTTTGTAAAGTTGTATGAGTTCCCTATAAATATTGGAGATTAAATCTTTATTGGTGATAACATTGGGAAATATGTTCTCCCATGCAGTGGACTTTCTTGTTTTGTTGATGGTTTCTTTTGCTGTGAAGAAGCTTTTTGTTTTGATATAGTCTCATTTGTTTATTTTCTCTTTAGCTTCCAATGCCCTAGGAGCTGTATTGGTGAAGAAATTGCTTCGGCATAAGTCTGAGATTTTGTTGCCTTTAAATTCCTCTGGTATTTTTATGGTTTCCCGTCTTACATTTAAGTCCTTTATCCATTTTGAGTTTATTTTTGTGTATGGTGTGAGTTGGTGGTCTAGTTTCATTTTTTTGCATATATCTGTCCAATTTCCCCAAAACCATTTGTTGAAGAGGCTGTCGTGACTCCATTGTATGTTCTTGCCTCTTTTGTAAAATATTAATTGAGCATATTGGTTTGGGTCGGTTTCTGGGTTCTCTATTCTGTTCCATTGGTCTATATGTCTATTCTTGTGCCAGTACCAGGCAGGTTTGAGCAGTGTGGCTTTGTAATACAGCTTGATAATCTGGTATTGAGATCCCACCTACTTTGTTCTTCTTTCTCAGGATCGCTGCAGCTATTCGGGGTCTTTTTTTTTATTCCAGATGAATTTTTGGAGCGTTTGTTCTAGGTCCGTGAAATATGCCGTTGGCATTTTGATGGGGAGTGCGTTGAATTTATAAATTGTTTTGGGTAGTATGGACATTTTAATGATATTGATTCTACCAATCCATGAACATGGTATGTTCTTCCATCTGTTTATGTCTTCCTCTATCTCTTTTTTCAACGTCTTGTAGTTTTCTGAGTAGAGGTCTTTTACCTCTTTAGTTAAGTTTATTCCTAGATATCTTAATTTTTTCGGTGCGATGGTAAATGGGATTGCTTTTTTAGTCTCTCTTTCTGTAAGTTCACTATTGGAGTATAAAAACGCCATAGATTTATTGGTGTTAATTTTGTGTCCTGCTACATTGCTGAATTCATTTATTAAATCTAATAAGTTTTTGATGGAGTCTTTAGGGTTTTCTATGTATAGTATCATGTAATCTGTGAATAATGACAGTTTTACGTCTTCTTTTCCAATTTGGATACCTTTTATTTCTTCTTCTTGTCTAATTGCTGTGGCCAACATTTCAAGAATTATGTCAAACAGGAGTGGTGAAGGTGGGCATCCCTGTCTCATTCCTGTTCTTCGGTGAAATGGTTTTAGTTTTTGCCCATTGAGAATGATGTTGCCTTAGGTTTGTCATATATGGCTTTTATTATGTTGAGGTATGATCCTTCTAATCTCACCTTGCTGAGATTTTTTATAAAAAATGGGTGTTGGATTTTATCAAATGCTTTTTCTGCATCAATTGATATGACTATGTGGTTTTTATCTCTCAATTTGTTTATGTGATGTATCACGTTTATTGATTTGGGGATATTGTACCATCCCTGCATCCCTGGGATAAATCCAACTTGGTCATGGTGTATGACCTTTTTGATGTACTGCTGGATTCGATTTGCTAGACTTTTGTCGAGGAATTTTGGCATCTATGTTCATGAGGGACATTGGCCTGTAATTCTCTTTCATTGTGTTGTCTTTATCTGGTTTTGGTATTGGGGTAATGCTGGTTTTATAGAATGAGCTTGGAAGTATTCCTTCATCTTGAATTTTTTGGAATAGTCTGAGGAATATAGGTTTTAGTTCTTCCTTGAATGTTTGGTAAAACTCCCCTGAGAAGCCATCTGGCCCCAGGCTTTTGTTTGCTGGAAGCTTTTTGATGACTGCTTCAATTCCTTCCATAGTTATCGGCCTATTGATTCCTCCTGATTGAGTTTTGGAAGGTTGTATTTTTCTAGGGATATGTCCATTTCCTCCATGTTGTCGAGTTTGTTGGAATAGAGTTGTTCATAGTATTTTTTAACAATTCTTTGTATTTCTGTGGGGTCTGCTGTTATTTTGCCTCTTTCATTTCTGATTTTGTTTATTAGGGTCCTCTCTCTTTGCTTCTTCATGAGCCTGGGTAGAGGCTCATCAATCTTGTTTATCCTTTCAAAGAACCAGCTCTTGGTTTCATTGATCTTTTGTATTGTTTTTTGGGTCTCTATGTCATTTATTTCTTTATTATTTCCTTCCTTTTGCTCACTCTGGGTTTTTTTTTGTCGCGCTCTTTCTAATTCTTTAAGTTGTAGAATTAGATGATTTATTACATTTTTTCTTATTTTCCGAGGTAGGCCCGTAGAGCTATGAACTTCCCCCTCAGGACTGCTTTCACTGTATTCCATAGATTTTGGATTGTTGTGTTTTCATTGTCATTTGTTTCCAGGATGTTTTTGATTTCTTCTTTGATCTTTTTGGTAACCCAATCATT
Source organism: Murina feae (assembly GCA_004026665.1). Lineage (NCBI taxonomy): Eukaryota > Metazoa > Chordata > Mammalia > Chiroptera > Vespertilionidae > Murina > Murina feae. The sequence continues at coordinate 4,759 of PVJC01008030.1, read as the reverse complement.
GTTTAATAGCTTGCTTTTCAGATTTCAAATATTTGAATTTTTTAGATTGTTTTTATTGTAGTTTATTTCTAATATTATGCCCTTGTGGTCCGAGAAGATGCTTGATATGATTTCAATCTTGAATTTGGGGAGACTTATCTTGTGACCCAATATGTCACCTATCTTTGAAAATGTCCCATATGCACTTGAGAAGAACATATATTCTTTGGCTTTGGGGTGACATTTCATCTTCTGATTGGTAAAGGTAGAAGTTAAGTCAATTAGCTAACTGTATGCTCCACAAAGACCACATTTACCAGGAAGACCATAGGGCCACATTCAGCTCTGCTGAGAAGCATGGAATCAAGTTAGGAAGGATTAGAGTTGGAGGCTACAACTCATCATAGACCTTCTGCCCTCCTTAAAGAAGAAAGTAAGGCCAGAATCAAGGGAAGAGCTGCTCAAAAAGAATTGTGAAAACAAATTTAGATATTGATTTGTCAAGGTTTGCCTGAACTTTCAGGCAGGAGAAAACTAGGTGAGAAAATATATATCACGGAGGTTCTGAAATTCTTTGTTTTAACTGGTTTGTGCTAAAGCATTACTACTACTAAGGTGTCTAATAATAAGATTTGGTTATTCACTAATGGTCTGAAGTTGGGTAGCTTGCCTTTATGGAGCTATAGGAGAACACCATGCATCACAATTCTGAATTTAGGCATTCTCCTTCCCTCCTGAACTCCAGGCCACACTGATTCTCTCTCTCAATCAGCTGACAGTGTCCCTAAATTATCGTGGCCATTTCCAAGAAATGAAGAGATCTCTCCTTGGTATGTTTGAAAACAGAAACACAAATCACTACTTTATGAGAGATGCTTTAAAAACAGACTTTGTACTTATTGTCCTCAATCCTGACATAGTTTCTATGGGAGAAAATCGAAGATTCCACTTCTGGGTTTCACAAGATTATACTTTATAATGTCCTTTCCTATGTTACTACTCAGCTTTGCTCACCCATATATCACTCAGCACAGTGTCCTGAGTATCTGGACTGGGATATAGGCCCCTATTTTTCTTAGTGACTGGAAATGAGCCACACCTCTGCAACCGTCTATGACATGGAATACAGTGTTACTTTAAAAATACTATTTCTAACACAGTATCATGTAGCTGCACAGTGAGTACCCATTGAGTGAGCAAATGGGAGGGGCACGATCAATTCGGTCAATGCCATGAAGAAGTTGGGGAGGCCTGAGAAAACGGATTGTTTCTCCTCCACTGGGATCTTTCAGTGGCTTCCCATTGCTTGTGGAGTAAGGTTCAGACTTCTTTGCAAGACACTAAAAGTCTTTGTATACCTTTAATTTTTTATCACCAACCACTTTTCCATCTGAATCCTCTTTGGGAGAAAATAGACTTTCTGGCCGATAGGAACACATGTATCTTAATACTTATACTCATGCTGTTCCAATTATCTGGATCACCTCCCCAGCCTTAACACCCATGCACATCATGCCTTTCCTTCTAGGTCCAGTTTGAATCTTACTTTACCTGCTAACTTTATCTCCACAGCACATGCCACCTTTGAATGTTTTGTATATTTATTTCTTTTGTTCATTGTGCTTTTCTCCTTACTAGAATGTGAGCTTTCAACGACAGAAGTTTGTGTGTGATTTCTTTATCGATAGTCTCACTCTGAGAACTGTGCCTGCCACATCTTTGACAATAGAGATTTGTGGAAGGAGTAGTTCTGGCCTTAGTAAAACTTTTTTTTCCAGAATGTCCTGTACCCTGAGGGTATGTGTGTGGTGTGTCCTTCATGGAGGAGACTTTATGGGAATGCCCTGCTCCTTTGTCCAGCTCCTGCTCGTGTTGTCTTTGTAGGAAGCATCCTCTATCTGATTCTGACTTTCTTTCTCTTTGTTTCTTTGGGTTCCCTTGCTGTCCATAGTCTGTCAGAACTATGCCTTATACTTTCTTGCTTGATTTATCTGTATTGGCCACTGCACTTTAAGTTCTTTGAGGAAAAGGACCATGCCTATTTATCTTCAACATCCAGGTTGGTGCCCGAGTGCAGTAGGTAATAAATAATATATTCTTTTTTTTCAATTATATTTGATTGACTTTTTACAGAGAGGAAAGGAGAGGAATAGAGAGTTAGAAACATCGATGAGAGAGAAACATCAATCAGCTGCCTCCTGCATACCTCCTACTGGGGATGTGCCTGCAACCAAAGTACCTGCCCTTGACCGGAATCGAACCTGGGACCTTTCAGTCCACAGGCCAACACTATCCACTGAGCCAAACCGGTGAGGGCAAATATATTTTTTCTTAACAACGAAAGAAGTTAAGGGTTGAGTCAGATCCTTATAAACATACTTTGCTTCCCCAATAGAAAAGAGGCACTTCTAGTAGTTGCATCTTTTTTTTTTCCTGGTTAGCAATTTATTTATTTAGTCTGTGAGCATAATTAGTCCGACTTAGTAGTCTTGTGTTGACTTTCTAGTAAGTTTAATAAGAAGAGTTCATTTTGAAAGAATAAGCTAATGTCTGATTTCTTGATGCTTAGAAATTTCTTTACTACAAAAGGTAGTTTGTTCAGTCTCCCTACTAGTTTCTGCAATTTTCTGTGACAGCATCTTTCTCCCGGAGTTCCTGCTACTTTGATACCTTTGGACGCTGGCCCTGGCTCCCCAATTTACTTGTCCTCTTCTTGGGCGTTCTAATGACAATGTCTCTGCCATTAAATAATCCAGCTCTTGATGACTGAGTCTAATTGTGGATAGTAATAATTACTGAAAACCATTTACACAAACCTCAAATTGCAACTTAAAAATTTATGTTAGATTTTTGATTCTTGGGAAGTCAGTTTGGAAGGGTAGACAAAAAAAAAAAAAATACTCACTGTGAAACAGAAAAATTATATTGTATGCTGGATTCTTCCTGGTGCCCAGATTTTTGTATTTATTACAAGCCGTGATATGAAGCTTTACCTGAGAGATGCTCATGCAGAATATGACCAATAAGCCATAATTATTTAAAAAAATTGCAAAAGTAATTCCTCAACACATATGGTCTAAAAATACACAGGTGGCTTGCTCAGTGCCTGACTTCATTCCGGTAAGGGCTTAATGCTCTAGAAAGTCATGGCACACAACCATGTCTTCTTTCATTCATCAGGGATGGGTTCCAACATCTCGTTTTATTTATGGAAAGATTCATTGCCTGGAACTCCTACTGTAGAAAACTTTCTTCTCCTTGGGAGAGAATGTATTTGCATACCAGCTTTCTTGGCATTTTTACATTCAAGGCACCTTGCCAGGTTAGAGCTACCACCTGCATACTCAATCTCCCCACCTCTTTCGTCATTGCCTTATGATTTGATGATTAGCGGGATTAGGGAAGGGATATTAGATAACTATAAATAAAGTTGGGTCTATTTCATATTGATCTCAAGGGTTCCATCTGAAGTGTTATGGGCAATTTCAGATGTCTTCCTCATTGACTTGTTAGCCTGTAATTATTGATTAAGGAATGTTGTGCTGTTTTATGTTTAAATAAATAGGTATCATAGAGAAAGATGAATTTAGAATGAATTCTTTTAGAAAATTTTATGTAGATGAAGTCATCGTTTTCTGGCATTGAGGGATACGAATTCAATATTATGTAATCCCTGCCCTGAGGGAGTTTGCAGCCTGGTCAAATAACAAACATGTAAAAAATGTTGACATGCTATAACATTCTATAGGTGCTATTGTAGAAATATTATTTAGTGGGTAGAGTGAGGAGGTCTCATTTATTTGAAGGTAATAAGATTGGCCATGGAAGAGATAATTTTATTTTATTGTGTTTTTTTGGGGGGAGGGAGAGATAATTTTAAATAGAGGAATAGGTATTTGGAGGGTTGCTTGTGTTAATTAACTTTGCTATGTAACAGACCATTTCAAAAATTAGCTTAAAACAACAAATATTTATTTAGGTCATTATTCTGGGGATTGTCAGTGTTGGGCTGAGCTTACCTGGGTGGTTCTTCTGCTCTGCTGTGTCTTGGTTTCCTGGGTCTGCTGTAACAAACTACCACCAGCATGATGTTTTAAAACAATAGGGAGGCATTCTCTCACAGTCTGTAGCACAGAAGTCCAAAATCAAGGTGTGAACAGGTATGGTTCCCTCTGGTTCCCTCTTTCCTAGCCTCTGAAGCTCTTGGTGTTCCTGGCCTTGTGGTCTCATCACTCCAGTCTCTGCCTCTTCCTGTACCTGGACTTCTACTCCATGTTGTTCTATATCTTATCCTTTTTTTTTTTTTTTTTGGTCTCTTATAAGGACACACATTGTATTTATAGCCATCCTAATTCTGGCTGACCTCATTATTCTCTTAGCTAAAGCAAGGCACAAGTCCAGTCCAGATTCAAGGGGTGCAGGATAGACTTCACCCCTTAATGAGAGGAATGGTAAAGTCATATCAAAAGAGCTGTAGATACACGGGGGAGGGAAGAGATCATTTTGGCCATTTTTTTAGTCCACCACACTGATGAAGGGAAATGGGCAGGATGGAGGAGAAGGTTGAATGGGTTGGAAGATGGGGAGAGAACATTTATGGCATAAATATAGAGCTAACATGCTAGGTGGTCCCCAGGTCATGTCAGGGTAGGTTTTATACATCATCTCTGTAGGTAGTGTGTTGGCAGTGTCATTTATATGTACGGGGTGGGCAAAAGTAGGATTACAATCGTTTGTATGGAAAATAATGCAATGATTAATAATATAAGAACAAACTCTG